>JAMKCH010075481.1:0-142028 GCA_023653785.1 Ophioderma brevispina
ATCAGGCCTCAGTTATGATTTATAAAACATAACATGTTTTTGACTAATCCTGCGTAAGTTGAATGCATGAACGCTTGTGTCAAGCTCTCTGTGCGTACGCCGTGTCCCAGAATTAAAGAATACTATTATAGGCTAATTCCGTGCAGTCTCACATGAAAGATAAACCCATATTTATAGATCTATCAAAGGTGACACATTGCAGATGGTCATTTTAAATAATTTTCCTGTACTCTAATGTGATCACAGTAGGAATGTAATCATAGTAAGTGTGTGTCATAGACTATACATCAGGGGTGTCCAACCTTTTTGATGCAGGGGCCGCATTGGTTGATCCACAACTATTGCGGGCCGCAAGCAAATGAAGAGGGAGACACAAGTTTGGTTTATGACGTGCCTATACAAGAATCTGGGACCATACCATAGCTACACCGAAGATGCAGATTTTGGAGCACATTTAACATAAATTTTCCTTTTTTCGGAGAGATGTTGACCTGTTTATAGCAAATTTTGAAAAAGTGTGGCTTCAGTTTGAGGAAATTGGACTAATTTTCCCACAATATTTAGAAAATTTTGGTTTTAGATTGGATGAAATTGGACTATTTTTTTTAATGTTTTAGTTTTTTATATTTTTGGTTTTACAGAATTTGAGGAAATTAAACTAATTCAAATGACATTCGTTTTAAATCTATTATTCGATTTTATGCATTTTAATATTTTTTTCTGGAAGTAACTCGTGGGCCCGCATGCCATAGCTGCCTTTATGGGGCCTCACATGGCCCGCGTGCCCGCATGTTTGACGACCACCTTCTATACATATTTTGATTGCTGTTAGGATTTTGCCTCCTTAATAAGGATCAAATTACTATTGTATTTAAGATTGAATTGTGGAGGTTGTTTTCTTAATCTTACCAAGATGAGAACAGTATTCCAGAGGATTATGACCAGTTTTATTCACTCTAGTAAATCACTTTGAAATGACCAGCTTAATTTAGTACATATACTTTGTTTTTTCCTTCAGCATATTCCAAATTTTATAGTAGACATCAATAGCATAGGGAATCGTATTGTCGTGAGCGATGTGCAAGAGAGTCTTCACTTTGTACGCTACAAGCGTCAGGAGAATCAAATGGTGATCTTTGCCGACGACAGCCATCCTCGTTTTGTGACGGCCAGTGCCGTCCTAGACCATGATACAGTGGCAATAGGAGACAAATTTGGAAACTTTGCTGTGGTAAGATGTGAAGAATTATATTAAAAAATTACTGGTTTCACGATCGTCTGCGGACAATTTGCAAACGATGGCGGCCAAGCCTCATTCAATATAGCAACTCGCCCCAAAATGTCAAAAGAAATTACAGCAATACGGAGTACAAAACCACACACCAATTTGGGTATGTGAGTCGGTGTTCCCATGACCCACACACGACCTTGTCCTCGTCCGTTATTCATACAAAAAAAATCAGAAATAACCCTTACAGTGGAGTTGATTCTTCAGCTCCAACGGTTTTGGAATAAGAAAATATTCCTTGACAACATATAAAAACTTCAGACTTTTTCGTCAAGATTTCGATTTTTACGTGTTAAACAAATGGCGACGTCTAAAAATGGCGATTTCTTGGCCGCCCTCCCCTGACAATTTGGTGATTTATTTCCAACCATTGGCAGCAGAGGGAAGTGATGTTTCCTAGTATACGCTCTTTCATCTGTTTAGATGACAACCACTTATCTGATCCCTTATGCCATAATATTTATTTGCTTAATAATCAGAAATAAAAGAAATGTGCCCTTTTAAACATGCCATAAAAGAATTTTAAATGAGAAATCGCTTTCATTCATACCAACAGATCCGGCTACCAGGCAACATCAACGACGAAGTAGATGAAGACCCAACAGGAACCAAAGCCCTGTGGGATAGAGGTCTGCTGAATGGCGCTTCCCAGAAAGCTGACACCATCGCCAGCTTCCATGTTGGAGACACCATCCTGTCTCTAGAGAAGGCCACGCTGATTCCTGGAGGATCAGAGTCGCTGGTTTACACAACATTGTCAGGGGCTGTGGGTATTATGGTCCCTTTCACCTCTCATGAGGTAAGGCTGCAAATAAGTACAAATCTATTTACAGTGGATAAGAGTTGTGAATATAAGTTGGATAATTAGCAATCATCTTTTTCCATCTAAATAATGGAAATTATAACCATTCGCCCCAAAAACACCCATTTCCCAAACTGGATGTGTTTACTTAAAGACCAAAAACTTAAAATGAGTAAAGTATGTATGTCAGATAGGCCTGTAACATTGATTTTGCTTTGTGACCTTAGAGTGGTTTAAAAATGAACTTACCTTGTGACCAGCAGGTTTGATGCAGAGTTGGTCAGATTTTTTTTTCACAGCGATAAGAACTAACAAGATAAGTTGGGAATTACCCAGTGGGTTTATTTACTTGGGTTTATTTACCGAACATAATACATATTGCTATACGCTGTCCAGCTCAAAGTACAAAGTAGCGACGCGGGCGTAAACTTTGTACCAACTTTCAGTACGCACGTAGGCAAAGGACAAGTGCACTGCAATTGAAAGGCGGCACTGGGTATACGTGCGCATCATTTCATACTTCAGGCCGGACAAAGTATAGTAAGTTAATTGTGATGGATGCCTATTTTGTCCCAATTTTCTACACCATGAAGAAGATGGGTGTTTTACAACACTGGCCAAATTTGTAATTAACCAATTTATGAGCCATCATTTTATAACTAATAAGAATGTAAGTCTCCAAGTATGACAAAGTTGTCTCTTGTCTTTTCCTTGTAGGACCATGACTTTTTCCAGCATCTTGAAATGCACATGAGATCCGAGTTCCCTCCAATTTGTGGCAGAGATCATTTATCGTACAGATCATACTTTTTCCCTGTGAAGGTAAAACATTGTTTCACAACTTAATATAATAATACATAACTTTGGTTTGTAAACAAGTTGATATTTAAACAAGTGAGTGATATTCTGTAAAGGATTTTGCTAAGCATTAATAGAACATGTGTAGTCTTAAACAGTGCAGTGGTGAAGTTACCTTCAGCATGAACTTGATAAAGTATGACTAAATTTGATGTCCACTTCCTTGAAAGACAAGCTGAAGGTATAGCTGTTTTGTATCGTTTTGGTTTCTTTGAATGTTTTCATGAAATTAATAACTTAGAGAATTCATCTCATGGTCACTGCACTATTCACAGCTGTCTGACCCCATGGAAATTGTCTTTTTTTTAGAGCAATTTTAAGCAGTGATGACACAATTTTGACAACTGATATAAGTAGTGACATGCAAGAGCTATTACCTCAGCAAAAATCAGAAAAATCCTTTGCGGGACCTTGCCATGTAGGCCTACAAAGGTCATGATATGCACGTTATAGTGCCCTCTTGTCCTTACTCATTGACAGATGTGTTATACTTAAGTCCCTCTTTTTTATTACAGAATATTTGGTAGGTTCTGTTTTGTTTGGTTACTTGGAGGTCATGTTATATAATGTAATGAGCCAATCAGAGGTCTACTGTAAGAAAGGTGGTAGATCTCATAGGGTTAATATGTTCTGTCAGTGGTTACATATGAACTATCACACATAAACTTAGGAAGTAGTGGGCTTGTAGATAACTTAAATCCATGTTTGTTTTGCAGAATGTACTTGATGGAGACCTTTGTGAGCAGTTCAATTCAATGGAACCAGGCAAGCAACGCAGTGTATCGGAGGAGCTGGACAGAAACCCAAGCGAGGTAAGTCTGCTTCACATTGATGTTGCCATGTTAAAAAGGCATCACATGCTTGGAAATTTATTATTCAAAAATTGACCAAGAGGATAGTTCAAAATGTATTGCTAGATGAGGTCAGATTTTGACTCTGGCATTTCATGAGTGTGTTGCCAAGTGAAATGGAACAATCTTCAGTGATATATTACACCAATAATAGGTGACCTATGTGTTTGTTTTATATAACATTTATTTTTTGCTTTTTTTAAGTTTTTTATTTTTTTCGTTATTTTACCAAATGTCCCAAATGCAGATTTTACTGATAGGTACTGTCAGAAAAGTGATAAAATTGTAATTGTCTTTTCCTCATTTTTTTTCAGGTGTCAAAGAAGCTTGAAGATATCAGAACCCGGTTTGCCTTCTGAGCATGCGGTTGTTTTGCCTACATTCAGAGACAAAACTTGGATTGCAAGAGAGAGACTTTGAAACTACTAGCATGCACATGGGTTTTATCACATCACCATTATCATCGTCATTAACAGCAGCAAGCAAGCCCATGTCATCCCCCTACTGGGCAGGGATCTCTCCCAACTGATGCCAACTCAGTTTTTCTCTTGTCTTACCATGTTATAGTTCTCGTCTGTCTGAACAGTTGTCTCTTCATCTTAAACAAGGTCTACCTCTCCTCTCTTTCCAAATAGTGTCTGCCACTATGTTGTCAAATGACTCTAGCTATCATCTGTTATTTGTCGCATCAGTTTTTTTTGGGAGGGCTAACTTGGAAGGATGGAGGGGAATATTAAGGAAATTAAAAACCCTAAGTGGCATGCGATTTTTAGTTGAACAATCTAAATGTGTGCATTTCACATAGGCCCCACTTTTGGGCAGCTGAGTTTCTTTCGTTTCTGATAACTTAAAAAGAAACCTAAAATGTGAACTTTAAAAGCTTTGTGTGCAGTCTTCGGGGATGAACCATTTGTGTATGAAGGACCTAATGTGTCAAAAATGTTTTTCAGTACCCAAGCTAAAATCATGGTTGTTTTGTATGAATTCCTGTTAGGGAATCATGTCAGCATTGTTCAAGCTGGTATTCCTTTTTTTATATGTGTATGTAAATGTTGTAAATAGTGTCAATAAATTTGTAGGTACTCCGTTAAATATGCAACTGTGAAAAGGGGAAATTTCATTAGATGTAAATATTTCTCAGTACTGGGGATTATCAAGGTTACCCCATTCTCATTTATGTATAGGATGGTGAAAAATAACACAGTTACCATATGGACATGGGTACAGTTCCTTTTTTCCAGGTAAGAGGTACCCTAACCCTATCACTACCAAAACCCACTAGAACTCAATGAGCTGAGGTTAGGAAAATGCACTAAGTCCAAAAAGATGCGATGACGTCATCGTACCAACAGTCATATGGGCACGAAATCGCTGGCTGGACCAGCGACTCCCTGGTGGCTTGCCATCCCTGGTTCATGGGAATGGTGTGCCGGAGGCGAATCCCGTCACGGTCTTCTTTAGCTTCTATCGCTTTACCCCTTCCCTTCCTCTCTGGAGATAGGCTAGAAACCAAAAGGATGTTGGGGTTAATAGCCTTGTAATTTGCTTTCATAGTGTGATGTCAAACCCTTCCATTGCCATGCAAACTGTTTAATTGCCTAACCCTAGCACAACTAAATCTCACCAAAGCTCACTGTGTTAATTGAGAAAAATGCACTAAGTCCAGAAAGTAGCGATGACGTCATCAAACCAAGACTCATGGGCACGAAATCGTTGGCCGGGCCAGCGACACCGCCGTAGCGTGCTATCCCGGGTCATGGGCCCTGGGTTCGAATCCCACCCGAACTTGCGACTTTTCTTGTTCCCCTCTTCCCTCACTCCTTCAGTTCCTCCCGGGTTAGGGTTAGGGATCAGGGTTAGGGTTAATCAAAATCTTGTCCTGATCCACTATCAAAATGAACCAGTCATGCCTTGGCTCGAACTCTTGCCCGAGTGCAAGCTTGACACTTATCCAGTACCTAGCTAGCACTCAGGCAGGAGTTCGAGCCGAAGCATGGACTAGTTGCTAAGCAGTTACATTATCACTATGGGAGAAAAAAGCTCTTGCTGCTTTTGTGATATAATCAGCTCCAAATAAGCATTATGTTTTTTAAGCAAACATTTCTACAGACGTGATTTATCTCATGTTTGTCATGCAGAGCTATTTTGAATTGGCATTTTACATAGTGCCTCTTTCATTCAGATGTTGATTAACAGTAGTGTGCTCCTGCTCTTCAGTTACACCTTCTGCTCTTCAGTTGTACAATATCAGTTAGGATACCAATTTTTGTTTGCCTATGTCTAAACTTATATAAACCATTCATGAGAGAATGAATTTTGTGTTGTATGAAATTCAAACAGGTGCAGTGCTGCAGCCCGTCAAATTTTGACTTTTTTTTACAAGTAACTAATTTTAAAATGATAACTTTCTTGACTTTCAAGGTGTTATGTTGTTATGTGCCATAGCCTTCAGTGTAAATTCAAACCGAAAATCACTTGATCCAGAAACCATGTCACACACATTGCCTGAAAGTAATTTTAAAATAGGGAGTGCCATCAGATTACTCGGCATGGCACTTAAGGTCAATGGCACTGGAAGACCGACTTGCCATTCCCTCTGAAAAAATAAAAACAATTACAGCATTCCTCCATTCCTCTGTATAAAGTTGTATCTTCAATTTTAGTGCTGTTTGTTTTTCAGAATTGGTGAAAAATTGTTTTCCCACAATAATTAGAGGTTAAGGCGATGAAAATAAAAAAAAAACCTGTTTACAGGGCCCGACCGACCCTGATTTTTCAGTTTGCAGAATTCTTTTTAGTTCTTCCAAAAATCATGTAAAATCAGCCTGTTTTTAGCCCACATTTATCAATTTTGGTTAATTTTTTTTAGAAAATTTGTAAAAAAAATTCATTTTTTTCCTCTTGATTTTTCAGATTTTAGGCCAATTTTGACCTCCAGAAAAGGAAAAAGAAAAGAAAAAATTCGCCCGACCGACCGACCCTACTCGAAAGGTCCGCTTGTCCGTAAAACGGGTTTTTTTTGTCGCCTAATGGCTGAATATTTTTAGCTTCGAGTGCATTGGCCAAAAATCAATGCACGCACACTCAGTTTTACAACAAATAATGGCACAAACCCCACTGGTCGATTGCCATTATGAGTCTGGTCAAATTGACGCAAGTGCATTGATTTTTGCCAATGCACGAGGAACTAAAAATATGCAGACATTAACTTAATTCAGAAACATTATTACAGCAGACATTTTTAAAAGAAAAATCTGAATAGGCCTATGTCATGAAATCCAATGCAGTAGGCTAGTATTTCTAACAAAAAGATGCACATACCCGCCCATAAAATTAATCAATCCAACATCGCGCGTAAATGTTCTAAGCACTCCGCGTACGCTCATCAACATACGCATCATGCAATGACAAATATCAATGCATGATTTTTGCCCAATCACATTTCTCTCATAATAAACGTTTATGAATATGTAGCAAAACTGTGCTGGTGTTGGTGCTGTTGCTGCTCTCTGAAAAGCAGGATGTAATTCATGCAGTATGATATTTTGGTTTTAGAGGTCAGGGTATTAGAGCATCAGCCCAGAAGGGTTTGATCAAACGAACGAGATACCAATATCTGAACACGGGAAAATTCAGAGAAAAATATAACTTTTGCAAATATGAAAGTCTGCTGGGGACCCGTTGTTGCGTGTAGCCCCAGGAGAAGGGTAAAGTTACTATGGGGGGTCAAATGTTTGAACTGCTCTAAATCTAATGTAATATAGCTCAAATTATTCCTTAGGTAAGCAGGAGTAAAAAAAGTCAATTGGGTCACACGCGTGTGGTGCTTCCATTCCAAGATATTTGGGAAAATAGGCTAAAGGTCATTTGTTTATTCAAGAAAGGTCACCCTTTGCAATACCCAGATTTGTTTGTAAAAATATTTTTTTTTAATGTTTAATGATACTGATTCCAAATATAAAATGCTTTTGCACTTTCGGCATCTCCTTGTTATAATGGAAGGAGTACAAAATTCCCTGTAGGACTCTATGGGGGTGGGGACATTATACCCCTCCCAATGAAATGGAACCAACCTATGCAAAATAAAAAGCATATTTTGAATCGGTATCATTAAATATTTTTACAAAGAAATCTTGGTGTTACAATTGTTGACCTTTCTTGAATAAACATATGACCTTTAGCCTATTTTCCCAAATATCTTGGAAAGGAAGCACCATACACATGTGACCCAATTGACTTTTTTACTCCTGGTAACCTAAGGAATAATTTGAGCTATATTTCATTAGATTTAGAGCAGTTCAAACATCTGACCCCCATAGTAACTTTACCCCTCTCCTGGGGCTACACGCAACAACGGGTCTCCGGCAGACTTTCATATTTGCAAAATTTATATTTTCCTCTGAATTTTCCCGTATTCAGCTATTGGTATCTCGTTCGTTTAACTAAAACCTTCTGGGCTGACGGTCTATATGAAAACCATCTTAAAATCTTCATTCCATGAATTATTCCAGTTTTTGCCATTAAGAAACTTGAGTGCAACACCATTTTGGGACTTGATTTTCCAAAATTTTGAAAATGACTCTAATTACTGAAGTAACTCTGTGGGTAATTCAACTGATACATGCTACTGTTTTGGTCACATCTTGCAGAGTAAACCTTTCATAAATAGATGCTATTTTTCCATCTAATGAGGTGTATTTGGTAGGCAATATCAAGCCTGAATTGATTAATCAATTTGTACAGTTATTGCTTTGTGAAAGTCATGTCTGTAATAAAAAATACCAAGAAAATGCTAAGTAGTGTACTTTGACTTTTTGCTTTAGAGCTGATGTTGTAAAACCTGCACTGTAGTAGGGTCATAAAAGAGGATCCCATTTCAAAGAAAGTTTGAAGATGTTGTTCTATAGTTTGAAGGATATGGAATCAGAATTTTTGGGCCCAACCTCTGGGAAATGTGGGGAATTTAGTTTTTTGAACCTTGACAGGAGGAGAATTTTTGAGGAATCAAATTTCTCTCAATTTCACTGGATCAGTCGTAGACCACCTACCGAGAACGTTTCGAAAGTTTATTGAACAAACAAGTACAAAAGAAAACCACAAACCTTGTTTTGAACTTGCCTACTATCGCAATCGTCCCCATAGAAAACCATGCTTTGACTTTCTGTCGTGCACGACAGAAAGTATTAAATCATCATCTTATTACATAAAGACGGCGTATTGGGCTAATTCACTTCAGGTGTGATCTAATACATTGGTAAGCATTCCAAATATGCAAAAAACTGGGGTTCGACAAAAATTGGGGTGCTTATTTCTGGAAATCTCATGTCTCTTTAATAGGCCTGTACCTGTTTAACTGAAGGTTGGAACCAAGACAAACTATTAGTGGAGGGGCTTATGTTCTCCAGAGAGTGATTTTATGAAGTTCATGTTAATTGTTGGCAACCACTATAAATGTATTCTACTGGGTCTGACTATTCAGAAAAACGATGTTGCCATTTTTTTCCGTTGACCTTTAGTGACCTTGACACGAGGTCAAAGGTCAAAGCGGTCATACATCATCCAAAGTATATCGACTGGTGCCAAAATGTGGCAAATTTCATAAGGAAATGTTGTATATGATATTATTTTGTTACTTGAGATTTTGTTGTCTTGTATGCAAAATAAGCTAATTAGGGACATGCATAAATTTGCCGTCTTCAGACTCCAGTCCTGGACAAAGCAAAGAGTTAGGCCTCAGTTTTTTGCACAATGTAGTGAAACCTACACAACTCCATTAGCCTTGCTTTTACTGCCATGGCTAAGTACACTAAGTTGTTATGAAAATGTGCAAGAGTAAAAATGGTTCGGTAGTCTATACACCAAACCATGGATGAATTGGTTATAACCGTGATGTGAAACAACCACGATGCAATACAGGGACAAAAGTTAGTATACTAGTTATCTTTCAGTTCAGTTCATTTATGTGAGTTTTAATTCTTCCTTTCAATCAGAGGCCGGGGGGTTGTCATTGTTTAAGGGGAAATCATGAATGACCAAGAAACAGTAAAAAGGGATTTTTTAAAGAGAGTGCACGAACATACGTAACAGTGAAAAGGGGTAGCAAAAACACACTGAAGCGGGAAAAGGTTGGACTTTTCACACTGAAACCTTACATTTAGGGTACGGTTGAAAATTTCGAGTTTGTATCGTATTCGCTATTCTGTGAATGAGCAATTCAGTACAAATAATAAAACAAATTCGACTTGCTTAGAGGGTAAAATATTGCAATCTATTAAGGTGGGATCATCGGCTACGGCTTCGTGCCAAGAATCTCGTTTGAAATTCGCATTGAATGTTGTATTCGTTGATGAAAAGAAACATGTGTGTGCCAAATTTAATTTTTTCCAAAAAGGATTTTGGAGATAGGTCACATAATGCATTTCAAATTACCCACTAGATTTGTACAGGGAATGATATGTGGCGTATAGAAATGAACCCAAATGGGGCAATTTTGTGCAAACTACACCTTTTGTTATTCTCTTTCTCAAGTAATTGATGAGTGAGTATAAAGATTGGTGTTTGTTTTTATGGTTAGAGAAATATCAAATAGCCATAGAATTTTTTCTGTAGTCATCAAAAAACAAAGAACAGGTGGTCGCAAAAAACACTTTTTGGCATTATTCTAGTAGGAAATTTATGAAGTTTACACTTCAGAAAATTTTCTAGAAGGAACTACAACTCCCTTCTGGTGATGCAATAAGGTGTAATATGAAAGGAAATTCAAATTTCGAAAATTCGCAAGTTAGATTTGCAAATGGGCTGTTCTATTTGAAATTACAGGTGTTTTAATTCCCTAAATTATTTTTCCCTAAATAATTTTTCAAAAAAATTAAACACTTGGATTTTAAAAATTTTTAAACTGTTTTAGTATTATTTTGTTTTATAAACAATCCGGGAGTTTCAGTTTTTAAAAGCACCTTCCCATTAGGCGGGGAAAAATTATTTAATGCAAAATTTAGGGGAATTGTAAAAAATAAAATAAAAACAATAAACAAATCGCAATGGCTCGGAACTACAAAAATATGTGGAGGAAGTCAATCCTTACCATAGTCAAGTTTGGACAAATTTAATTTTTAAATTGATTTAGGGGATTTGATTATTTGTCATTTATCTGTAAGGACATTTTATCCGATTTTACACTTACCATAATTGTTTAGGGGTGCTTTTAGACCTATCAAATTATAGTACTGTTTAAGTGGTACTTTTTGAAACTCCTTGTTTAGGGGGACTTTGAAAATGTGGACATTTTTGAGTTATAAAACTAAAAGCAGAATAACCACATACAAAGGGTCCTTTGAGGCTACTCATCACTAAAATGTGGACTTTGTTGTCAAATTTCTCACATTTGGAACCATTTTTATGGACCAACAACCAACAAACGTCGACACCTAGCCTTTTGACCTTATTGTGGGATTTGTGTGTGTGTTTGTGTGGGGGGGTGTGGCGACGGCTGCTGATCTCAAGATAATCAACCAGTGCCCAAATTCATGAACTAAACTCAAAAGCTTAGTGTATGATTTGACTTATATGGTTCTGTAACATAGATCCTCACTTAGGACTATTGGCATACTGCTATAAGAGTTAAATTGGTCCCCGTCTCGTCTTTGTGGCATCAAAAAAGACGCTTTGGTTTTAAAATGACATTCTTCCAGCTTTAAAATGCAAACAGTGCACAATTATAGACACAAAATATGAACATTTCGGCAATATAGATGGGCTTTACTTACGACGAGCGTAAGCAGTCGGAGCAATAAAACGTCATACTGTATGAATGAACCAACCGACTTTACACAGTTCCTACAAGAGGTCTGTGACAGGATTTCCCAAGGGAATGATTATGATATGTGAGATGAACACTTATCACACATGATAATTGGAATCGAGCAAGGGAACTACCTCTGCAAGTGGATGTTTTCCTCAGTGGTTTATACTGACTTTTTTGCATACACTCACACAAGACAGGAAAAAATAATGTGAAAACAGCGTAGGGGGCTACTCAACGAATGACCATACGAAGAATTTGCTACAGAACGTCTTATTTTTAGCTTTCTAGTATATCAATGACCCCTTTTTCCATGCCATTCTTAGTATGGCAATGGTTATTTGTTCCAACATTTCTCAAATTTAGTTGAGAATTAGTCAATTTTTCATTTAAGAAAGCCAATTTTTCTAAAAAAAATTTAGGGTAAAACATGAGTCGAATATCCTCATCTGAAGTCAAACTGTCCAAATTTGCTTAAAAATGAAACATTTTTAGGAAAAAGGGGAAAGTGGGGTTAAATTTGGCACAAAATGCCATCTGCTAGAGATATGAGTCGTTGTTTTGGCAACAATGATATTAGTATATATGGGTCCTATCCAGACTCTCGGAGGCAGGTCCCTACCCAAAACAACGCGATACCTACCCCACCCCCTCCACGGGGTATAGGGTGGGGACTCGATCTTGATCTGCTTAGACAAGAAGTTCAGGGTCTTGGATGGAAATAATAATTAAATCATCATATAGAACATACATTGTCTCTGAAGTGCGAATCGTGGTTATTTCACGGTAATAACGACGATTCCTTCCATTTCTTGGTTTTACTTATCCATGGGTATTAATAGCAAGAAATAATGGTGGATGTGTAGCATAGGGTTTAAGAGTGTTTATAGATGACTGTATTGTGCAAAAACTTGAGGCCTAAGTATTGCTCTTGAAGTTGACAGGACTGGGGTCTACAGAAAGGCAATTTTATGCATATTATTGTCTCTAATTAGGTTTTTTGCAAATAACAAGAAAACGAAAGGTCAAATAACAAAATAAATATCATATTCAATATTCCTTGTGAAATTTGCCACATTTTGGTACCAAGGTCGATATACTTTGGACGATGTATGACCATTTTGACCTTTGACCTTGTGTCAAGGTCACTAAAGGTCAACAGAAAAATGGCAACATCGTTTTTCTGAATAGTCAGACCCAGTAGTATACGTTTATAGTGGTTGCCAACAATTAACATGAACTTCACCAAATTGTACATAGGCCCCTCCACTATATACCTTTTTAATCCTTAAGGTATAATAAGACAAATACATTGGTGTACATATAAACACAATTTGACTTTATTTCAAATTTACCCCTGTACTTATTTTACAAAGTTCCCCACATTTCCCAGAGGTTAGATCCAAAAATTTTGATTCAGCACTCTGATTCAGAGTCCGATTCAGATTTATTTTGTCTCTTCACAAAACATGTATACAAAATAAACATGAAAAACCTTAAAACTCTTCAAACCATAGAAAAACATTCCCCAAACTTCTAGGATTCTGATTTATAACCCTACTACTCGCGCTTAGTCTCCCTACGGACAAGGACTGCAGATAATTCGATATCTCACTTCACCACGATTTTGAAAATATTTCACTCAACCTATGAAAAAAATGACCAGAAATAATCATGATCCCATATTTTGAATGAATACAAACACAAAAAGATTATATTCTCGTGAAACAAAAAATGCCTTTTGGAAAATAAAAGGTAATAAAAACAACCAACCAACCCCCCACCCTACCAAAAAAAAACCCTGGCAATATGCTCTACCAACTCAAAGCAACTATGTTATTAAACTAGTATTGTGCAGCATGATATAACTACAGGCACAAAGCTAAAAAAAAGCCCAAAGTTTTATAGGATGAAATATATACCATGTTCAAATTCCTGATCTTTAAATTGGTTAGTATAAGCACTGATCCAAGGCCCATGTTTGGTGTACACAGATTGGGGTCAAAGGGTATGTAGGTGGATTAAAGGGGCATCGTGTCATTTTGGTTAGGTTGACTGTTTTTTGTGTCTCCTGCCCAAATTAAACACTTGGGCCAATTGTTGCCAAAAAGAACCACTGACCCATGAATTTTGAAGGTCATTTCAAAGTCATGCAGGATCATTCAACGTCAAATCACTAAACATGGTAGGATGATGAAACTTGGTGGGTGCGGTCAACATTCAGTGCCAAAAATTTTGAAGGTCATTTCAAGGTCATGTGGGGTCATCCAAGGTCAAATCACTACACAGTTGTATGGTCATGAAACCTGGCGAGTGTAATCAACATTTGCTCTCAACATTTTTAAGGTCATTTCCAGGTCATCTGAGGTCATCCATGGTCAAATCAAGGTCCAGTCACTCAAAATGCTTGGATGGTTATTAAACTTTGTGAGTGGGTCAACATTCATTTCAAGGTCATGTGGGGTATCCAATGAAAAATAACTTCAAATGGTTGTATGGTCATGAAACTTGGTGGGTGAAGTCAACATTTTATACCAAATCCTTCAATTTCATATACTTAAGCAAAAGCCAGGGGGATTTGCAAGTTTCAACTTGCAGTATTTTGAAACATTGACTCCAAATAACCTTTCAATGACCTTTAAAGGTGCATTTTGTGATTCCAGCACCTTCTGTTTTATTCATTGTTCACTAGATATCCTTGAGAAAAGCTTTAATATTCACAACTTTTTAGCTGATCCCGACTTTGCGGGTGTGTTATGAGCAAATGCACGTTTCCCATAGGCCACTGCTCTTAAAGGAATTTATTGGCATAAATCTATCGTCACATATATAATGAAATATCCCTAAATAAGACGTACCAGATGGTTTTCATGGTCATTGGAGTATTCCTTGCAAAAAAAAAAGATTATTCCGACAAATGTCACAACTGTACAACAATCATGGAAGCTGCCATCTTTATTCCCTGTGCTATATTTACAACGCCACACGCAATACCGAAACAGAAGCCAGCGTGATATATTTCAGCCCCGAACATTCCATGTGACCCACCACTCAATGGTCATTCTCAGCAACTTTGTTAAAACTCCATTCTGTACAAGCAGAGACATTTTATGTTTTTACACAACCTACCTCATATGCCCTCTAGGTCACCACATCAAATTCATGAACGTCCCATAACTACTCAAGGCCTGATCATTCTGAGCAACTTTGTTGAATAACAGTGTTTTTCTACATAAAATGAGGCATTTTTAGCATTTTCAACAATCATCTCAAATTATCCCCTAGGCTACCTTTAATCTCATCCATGAACACCCCATGTAACACATCCCTTAAAGGATAATAAGAAACTTTGGTAAATACGCCACCATTTCTCCCTATTTCCTCACCATTTTCTCACCATTTTATGCACTTACTCAACCTAAATTGACCCTTTGATGATGACCTTTGACACTTCAAGGATGATTCAGAGCCATTTGAGTGAATAGCCCCTTTCTACAAAGCAATTTTCAACAGTGACCTCAAAAACCCTAGATGACCCTTAATCTCTTATCCCTGAACACCTTATAAGGTCATTCTGAACAACTATGGTAAATACCACGCCATTTGTTCAAGAAGCATTTTAGGTCTTTTCACACAATGACCTCATATGTCTCCTAGATGAACTTTGATCACGAATACCTCTTATGCAACTCACCGCCTTCTGAACATCTCCAAGTAGCCAGAGTTACGTCAAAATCCATCAAAGACCGTACGAGAAGCTTATAAAGTACAGGCAAGTACAAAGGGGCAAAAGGTCCACTTTTTTGCTGAATATTTTCAAAAAAAGGCCCAAAATTTAGAGAAATTTTGACACGAAAGTCGACTTTTTTTGTGATTAAATGTTCAAAAAGGACCATTTTAGGGGGGTTAGGTCCACTTTTACCAAAAAAGGTCCACTTTTTCGAAGTCACACCCCCCCCCCCTCCCCAAAAAATAAATCCTGTGTACGGCCCTGGGCAGGTAGGTATGTGGTTGTAGTTGGGTTGTAGGTAGGTGGATGGGTAGACAGGTGTGGTTAATTTTAAAAACCCTTCTGGAATCAATAGGGACTGCACCCACTATAGTGTTGAATTTACACCATTTTGGTGTTAAATACGACCATGTTCCACAAATTGCTGGTGCTACAGTGTATGATTATTGATATGACACTTCTTGGTGTTAATTTTACTCCATATGTCAGTGTTAATTATTTTTAACACTGCTGGTGTCAAACTGACACTACTGGCGTTACTTTAACACCCTCCTGAAATCAAACTTTGGTGTTAACATTTATATTTGTAACGTCTGACCCTGATATTTTAGTAGAAAATATTTGATTTTATTAATGTTTGCTTCTATTGCAATTGCTTACCTCCTAACATTGCATAAGCACATTACAGAGCGATGTTAAATCCTAAATTTCAAAACTAGAAACTAACACCATAGAGACAAAACAAACAGAACATCATAAAGAAAACTTCCTATACCAATGAACAGAACAAAGAACAAAATAAAAGAGAGTAGGGGCAGGATGAAAAATATTTAAGCTGTTTAACTCTACTTTCAGCTAATTCGGCTTATTGAGTATTCTTTACCGAAACAAGAACACAATTTGGAGCGTCCGCCTTTCATAGAACTGAAATGTCATTATGATCATATACATTAAGAACCCCTGTCTCCAACAAGTTTTCAAAAAGCTATTATAATCAGTGGCGTAAATTTCTTGTTGACAATGGGGGGATGGGGTTGATGAAAATTTATGAATGAAACGGGGTTTGCTGAAAAGATCCATTACTATATCACATGTGTGCGCGAAGCGCGCTAAAAATATTGCCATTTAGAAGCTAATATCTTTAAATGTAATTGTAATTAGAACAAAATGTTTGCGAAGCGCGCGGAAATTTACCATTTTTAAACTATTATAGTAAAATATGAGATTATTTTTGGTCAAAAACACATGAACAGGCATCAACATTGGCGGGGGGGATGATCGTATTGACCATCCCCCCTCTTCAAAATATTGGGGGATATATCCCCCCACCCCCGGGATTTACGCCTATGATTATAATTATGAGCTTGTGGAAAAAAACGGGGTACTCAACACAAATGACCATACGGGGACGTGCCACAAACATCGGTCTCATTTTCAGCCTTCTGGTATATCAATTACCCTTTTTTTATGCCAATTTTGGTGTAGCAATGGGTGTTTTTTTTCAAAATTTTCTCGAATGTGTTGGAAAATTAGTAAATTTTTCTCAATCGGATTTTGGTTGGGTACCCATGTTCGTTCCAAAAAAGACGGACTAGCTATAAATGCGGGACTACCGCTAGGGGTATCAAATTCACAATAAGCACACAGAAAAAGTGAGTCACTTGCGTAAAAGTGAGTCAATTTGTCCGTATAGTGAAACACTTTGCCTCAAAATGAGTGACTTTGACTCATTTTTGGACCAAGCGGACAAGTGGCTCACTTTTTCTGTGTGTGATATATATCAAGTCCCAGTCCCGCTATAGGGGTATCAAATTCAGTTGTGATTGTGTGACTGGTTCAATGGTACAAATAGGAAAACTTAACCTAGGCATACCAGCAATTGTGTAATAATTGCAGTAGCACAAGTATCATTTTTCTTGTATAGGCCTATTGGCTATTTTAAAGGTAAATATGTTATTCACATATTGAGAACAGGTCTCGCAAGGGGTATCATTTTACTGCAAATTGGTTCCGTTAGGGGTATATTTTCACTGAAAATTTGTCCCATTAGAGGTCACTTTCAGGTCAGAGCATGGATACCCGACCAAAATCCAAGAACCCCCCGGTCCATTTCCCTCAATCTAAAGCCAAAATTTGCTTAAAATGTCAAACTTGAGACCCCCCCCCCAGTGGAAAAGCCTCAATTAGTTTCTCTTCATCCTGGCATTCCCACTATTCCCAAATAAATTTAAAGAACGACATGGTCATTCTAAAAACAAAATGGGATTGAAATACACGGAAATGAAAATGAGTATAAAAGTTGTGGCAGCAGAGGGCTCACGTACAGTCATTTTCCCAATTCAATATTAATTTCATGAGTACCAACAATGAAAATAATTTTGAAAGACACTATCAGTGATTCATCCGAATGAGTTAAATTTAAAATATTTGAAATTTACAGAAATAGCTTAAAAGTGAAGGATAACCTGGTAAGTTATTTCTGACTTTTTTAAATACAGAATAGGAAGAACACAGCATTGTTCAGAGATATGAATCTCCATTCAATTATGTGTTGTATCCGTACGGATATCATTATGACTAAAATATCCGATTTTGTCCTTATTAGGTTGCCTTTGGTCTTATCATTTGTACGACATGTTAGGATACAGACATGCAAAAATCTGTTTTTTTAATGATTTTGTTTTGAATTAGTATAGGAATAAAATGTAACTCAGTCATAAAGCATTCACATCTTGGGTGTTATCTTTCCATACCAGTCCTTCATTGCTGAAAGGCGTTACTTTTCAACTTTCCGATATGAATAGCCTTAGATTTGGACATACTGACAAAGACAAATAATAGCTTAACCCCAAACAGAATCGATTTCTTCAAAATTGTAACCGCTTAAAAGTGAATATTGTTCTTTTCATGAACGTTTCTTAAGATTACAGGAACATTCTTTCGCCAACCCACTTATAGATTTATTAAACCATCAGTTTTTTTTATTAGGCCTAATATTTTTTTATTGAAATCATATTCCCGAAGGATTCAATATATCACCTTATTTGGAAAGAAAATGGCTTATCATCTGGGGGAGGGGATATGAGTCATGGAGACATATACCTCACCTTTTGGGGCATAGTCCATCATCCCCCCTCCAGTTTCTTACAATTATTGCTTACGCATTCCACTTTAAAACCTCATGACATAACACTCGACAAATCTATTCAAGACATATTCACTGTTTGCAAAAGTTGATAATCAAAATAATTTCTTTGTTTTCAACAGTTGGTCTATATATGTAAGTAGTGAAAATAAATGCCGAAATTGTTTCTGGTGGCATATATAGGTTTTATGGCCACGTGGCTTCCCAATCAGGAGTCTACTGCCCCTTACAGAAATTAATTGAAAAAAAGAGGAAGAAATCTATCTTCAGGTTCCACAGAGTTAATATAAATTTTGTGATTTGATCTGCTATTAGAGGCAAATTTTGAAAAACAATAATGACCAATTTGAACTGCACTGTAAAAAGTTATGCATTTCTTTCAATGAAAATTACTGAAAATTGGCAGCAACGACTATAGTGGAGGAGCTAGGACCCAGGTCAAACATCATCGTTTACCCCTCACTACAGAAAAGGTTTGACACCTTTGGTAGTTAATATGGACCCTCTGTATCAACGCTAGGTAGGTAGTACTCTCAAATTGTGGTGTCACTTTTTCAATAGGGGCCAATTTAAGTTTACACAGGGGTCAAACAATTTTAAAATGCTCCAACATGTTGAAATGTATGCCGTATGTCCGTCTAGTCATAAGGATTCCAAAAATGTATAGTTTGTACCAACTATGACCATGGTTTTGGAGTTATAGGGTAAAAAATGGCCTCAAATGGTAAAAAAGGTCAATTCTATTTGTACAGGGGTGAAATCGGAAGTTGCTCCAATTTTCTTGAAAATGATAGAAGTGTTCATCTAGATTCATGAATCAAAATAAGGAATAGTTTGTACCATCGCAATGCATAGTTACCATGTTATGGACAAAATAGGTCATAGGTCAACTACCCAATTGGTGTTGACCTTCTTTGACCGTTATCTCCGTAAGGAGCATTTAACATAATAAACTATACCTTTTATGAGTCATCTAACGTTCAGGCATAACTTGCAATATTTAAAATTATAAAGATTAACTTTTAATGTTGGACCCTGTACAAATTGAATTGACCTTTTTTACCATTTAGCCATTTTACCTTATAAACTCAAAAACCAATGAGCGTGGTGGTACAAACTACACATTTTTGGACTCCTTATGATTAGATGGACAATATGGCTACATTTCTAACATGATTGGGGCATTTTAAAAGTTTGACCCATGTGTTAAACTTAATATGGCCCCTATTGAAAAAGGATACCACAATTTGAGAGTACTACCTACCTAGCATTGATGTAGAGGGTCCTTACTAACTACCCAAGGTGTCAAACCTTTTGAGTTGGGAGGGTAAACGAACTCCGTAATAAGGCCCATATGATATTCTGCTCCTCCTCTACTAGGAGGGGCGCAAGATTCACATTGTTTTAAAATCTGAATTGTGCAGCCACAATCATCAATGTGTCATCAAAATAATAAGAAAAAGATAAATAGAAAATAGTTCGGGATTCTGCAATTTGTGGTCCTTGCCTAATTGATTGAAAGGAAAAGGAAAATATGGGTCATATTCTAAAAATAGTATCTGCTAGACGTCACAAGACTTTGAATCGCATGCGAATAGAACGGTGTTTTTAGCACAAGATAAAAATTCCCAATTTAAGTTAAATTCTACTCAGTTATGGCTTATTGAAAGATAAATTTTTCCTGCTTTTCAAAATACAACTAAACCTATAATTGTAGAAATGGTTGCTCTGAAATTTGACGTTTTTTTGGATTGCATATAAAAAATCAGAAGTTCAGCCAAGGAAACAACCGGAGGTAAACGAAGTTCCTTACTCATCACTGTCATACATCATAGCGTTTTCATGGTTTTGATCCAGAAGATTGATCCATTCTCTTCAGTTGACAATCTACCTTTACAATAAAGACCTATATTTGACGGACAGGTAAATGAATAGCTTGCTCGTGTTAATTATTTATAGTTGCTTAATTTGAGTAGGGTTTATTTTGCTGTTTGTACAGGGCTAAATTTGTGAAGTTCCAATTCCAAAAACAGCTGCTCACCTCGGAAAACTACTCCAACAGATTAGCCCGAGGTTGCTCCCTGGCTTTTTCCGCTATGATACCCCCTAACTATCTCCTCTCGCCTAAGCCTGAGAGGCAGTTCATTCATAAACCGGATCTGTGGGATTACGCTGGTTCCCGCGACTTTGTTCGCAATGCACTTCATACTGGATAGTCTGAGCCATACAAGGCGCAGGCAACCAGCGTGACGTTGGGATTTTGTTCGGTTTTAAAACTCACCGTTTCAAAATCATTAGATTTAACCATGAAGGAAATTCAGTCAAGGAAACAACGTTGCGTATAAAATAAAAATCATTTAGGACTACTCACGGTAAGATTTTCAATTAGTGCTGTATTTGTACCGATTCGGGAATTTGGCTTATCCCGATCGGATCCGCTGTGCGAAACAACCCATCCCGGTTTTTTTCAAATAGAGAAAGGTACGTAGCGTTGTAGGATGTAGGTACTGACGACGATCAACGCGACGTGAACGAAGCTACGCCAACGAGTGGCTGGCGAAGCCCGAGGGTGCGCAATGATGTACATTGGCGAAGTTTTAGTTTTAATTTACTCACTATTTCGTAGCCCTACAGCTGCATTGAACCTTATCTACATTTTATTCCACATCACCAGGTTATCAAATTCTGTCTCTATCTCAGTATCTGCTTTTCTGGTTAAAGAAATAGTTTTTGCATGTACAACCGAATTGCACTAGAAATTCCCGGCGACTGACCCGTCCGCCTAGTCCATCTAGAAGGACCATCGCCTCGTTCCTTCCCTGTGTCCACCCCCTGTTACCTAGCCACTCCTACCTCCGCGCTCGGTGGCGAGGTCAGTGGTAAAACGAGAGTCTTTTAGATGGACTACATGGAACCAGCGTAGTTAGCCGTGACGTCAGCGATTTGTTGAGCCCACTGAAGACATTTTAGGGCTTTTGGAAACAATTTATTCGTTGGATTTGACATGAAAGATAAAAAATCTGTGATTAGAGTAAATAATCAAACTCAGGATAGTCTCAGGTATTTATAGATTCCCTTTTCGAGCGCCAAATGCTTCAAATATACCCGCCTGGGAAGGTGTGATAACTGCGATAAAAAAATTCTCTCACAGCCTATTCCTTTGTACGGTAATGAAATACTAAAGCATTTTGAATACACATTTTCCCAGACCTCGCGCTGCGCCTCGCGGGCTGGGTTCTGAACGACTAGTCGGGTACAGCGCTCAATCGGGCGATGTCGCCGATTCTGACGATGTCGCTCAATTGGGGGCGATTTTCCATCGCCAAATACGCGAGGTTTTTGCTATTGTTTAGATAAATACGTGAGATCACAAAGGCAAATGATTCTTCACCAAAATTATTTTGCCAATTAAAGGTGGGTTGTTCCGATTTCTGTGTATTGTGGTCTCTACTTGATTGAGAGCCTGGCCACTTGCGCATACACCCATCAAGTACCGTGGAACCAAACTTGCGGTTTTGGATGGAGTAGAGACGCAATAATGCATGTTGGTAAAGGCCTATTCAATACCGTGCTAAAATTGTTAACCATTAAAACTGCGTTTTTTTTTGTATATCTTTGGATGACTGGATTCGGGGCTCAATTTCAGGACGACATGATGGAAAAATACGACCTTTCAACTGATAGCAAAATCGATACTTACTTCCGGGTAAATCAGGGGGTCCCAAAGACGTCGGAACACGCCCCTTTAACTTTAATACACTTTCTAAATCTAAGCGGGTCAAAAAACTTTTCATCGGGACTTTTTCTTCTGCTACATGAGGGTAAAAGTGGGATTTTTTTAAAGAAAAAATCAAATTTTGAGATACGCACCATTGCCAGAAAATCACCGTGTTTCACGACTTCAGGGAAATCCCTCAGTCCACCATCTGACATAAAGTCCAGAAATGAGTGATGAGTCGATTTGCATATGACCTGTTTCCCAACTTTACCTCAATCGTCAGGATAAAAAGTGTGTTATAAAACAATAAACTTTTCCACAGATTGACAGAAGAATTTTAACAAAATCGTCGGTGCGTATTAATCTGAATGTGAGCGGTAGCTTCTGCACATTCGCAGTAAAGCCGAAAGCTCTGGCGCAGGCTCTGCACATGTGCAGTAACAATATGGCGCTGCACTACAAATGCTACGGAAAGTAATCAGCAGCTTTCGAGTACGATTATATAGCACACTTTGAAACTTGATTTTTTTTACAAAATCATACTGATGATTAAAAGTGAGATAATATGTAGTATAATCCGAAGTTTTAACAAATATGGTGTGTACTGATTTTAATTATGGTGAATATCGCCCAGTTCGCCGTAGTCGCTCAATCCGGCGATCGCCCGATTGAGCGCTTGGTCCCGACGGGACTGAACAGTCATGACGGGTGATTTTTTTAAAGTATAAGCACGGGGGGGAATTGCTTGCTTTGATGCTTGGATAACTCCTAGAAGCATTTCACTAAGTATATGGGTGGCAATCACGAAAATTTGGCAGTTGTGTATGTGCGAGAAATCAATGTGAAAGTAAAAACATCCACCACCCAATATAGTTTGCGGGTGCTATCGGTTGGTTGCATCCCTACCGCTGTAGGGCCACGGCCTGGAATGTTGCAACTGATGGCGCTGTCACTTTATTTATTTATTTTTTATTTATTCAGTTGCAACAACAGCAATAGACAATCAAGATCATGAATGAAAAAAATATATAGAAATAAAAATGCAACACTTATAGCTGCCAGGGAGTGCGAGAAGCACAAAGCACTGTCACCCCAAGGGTGCATGCACTCCCTACTTTCAAGATCCCAAGACAAACATAGAAATTCATATATCAAAATTAATTGCGCAACATACAAAATATTGCCACAAAGTCCAAAATTAAACTAAACTATGCAAAAGCAAATATTAAAAGACCAAAGTTGAATATAGTACAAATAAAATCATGCTAAAATGTACATGAATTGTGTGTATGTTAGTGTGGGTGTTTGTGTACGTGTGTATATTTGGTGTTTGTGAATTGGGTGTAGTGGTCAATGTGTGTATGTAGGCGCTATCTTCCAGCGGGATTCTGTTCCCTATTGGGATGGTGCGAATGAGAAGGAAAATTTATTGATCTCTTGAAGCTTGAACTGGGTGATAACGAAGGTGGTGACCTGATCCTGAATGGTAGTGGGTTGAAGGTTAACACCGGGTGGAAAATTACATTCATCGAGTTGTTGTATCTTGTAAGTACATGCGTACATTGGTTTAATGTTCTCTGTTGTAAGCTAGTTGGTACAAGGTTGAGCTGTGAAAGTAGACTGGGGTCTAACACTTGCTTTCTGGTCATAAAACCACCACAAATATAGCGGACAGCCTGCCACTGCACTGCCTCCAGTGAATAGATGTTTTAATGTATGCGACTCCAAGAGCTGCTGCATACTCTAGTGAGGGCGAAAACTAATGTTGGTATGCCTGAAACTGATGTTTTGTGAGCATGGTCCCAAGTTTGGTTGATGATCCCTAGAGTGATTACAGGCCCTTGAGATTTGATAAGAGGTGATATGTTTATTCCACAACAGGTCACTGGAAATGGTGACTCCAAGAATTTATGGCTTGATGTTCTTTCTATGACTGTTGAGCAAGATTTGTAATTGAAGAAAGAGACTGGTTTGGTCTTGCGAAGTAAAGTAATGGTGAGGAGTTGGCACTTGGAGGCGTTGAAGCTCATCTGCCAAGTATCTGCCATTGAAAACCACTGCATTGAGATCTTGCTGTAGTATATCATGGTCAGCCCCTTTAATTTCTCTATGATAAGGATGCTGTCATCAGCAAACAGTCTAATGTTGGATTTCACTCCATGTCCACGAGTCATTTATGTAAAGAGGAGGAAAAGTGTTGGTCCCAAAACCGACCTGAGGCACGCCTGATTTAACTAGCGACCAAGGTGAATGTGCCCCATTGACACACGACCCACTGCTCCCGGTTGTTAAGGAAGGCTTTGATCCACCTCAGCGTGTGTCCACGAACTCCATAGTGATGAAGCTTTAGGGCTAACCTATGAAGGCGGACTTTGTCGAATGATTTATGAAATCCATACAGTAGAACATCTGTTTGGCTGCTCGTTTAGGCATTCGACCAATCTGACTGCTTCAGCAACTGGTTCTCGCACGATCTTTTCACGAAAACCATGTGGTGGTCTATGATGATATTATGTGCAGAAAGATGAAAGATGTTTGAATATATGAGAGAGAAACTATAGTTCATGATTCTTACAGGCAATGCACGTCAAACTGACGAGCCGGTTTAGTTCTCATGGGGTTGACTTGGAGCCTTTTGAGATGGCTGTAACTAGTGCTTTCCTCCAAACCTCTGGTAGTGAGACCAGTTTTGGTACGATTGAGAAAAAATGCAATGGAGAACAGGCGCCAGTTCATCTGCATAGTCATGCAATATCCGCGAGGAATGGAATCTGGTCCACCTGCTTGTTGATAGAGATGCTTAAGCTGATTATGACTCCATCCAAAGTCAATATCAAGTTCACTGATGACTGGAACTCTGATGTTCCCCTTTGCGGTATAGATGAATGTCTTCTTAGTAAATACTGAGTAAATGTTGGTTCCAAACCTCAGCTTATTTGATGGCTGTACAGCTGTTTTCCCAATTTCCGTCAAAGTAGGTAAATACCCACTGCCTCCGTCTTGGGAGCGAATGAAGGGACCAAAACGGCTTAGGATTTGAAATCCAAGCTAGAACCGGCCTCAAGAGGAAATTCTTCCATGTGTGGTATGACTGTTAAGTCGCTTGGTTAACATGTTCCGTTTGTTTCTTATAACCGCTCCATAATCTTCGGATTTCTTAGCACTAGAGAACGCTTATCCCTCATTGCTGAGAATTTCTTGTCAATCCATGGGTGGCTTTGTTTATTTCGAGACATTCGGTTCCGTGGTGTGGTATGTATGTTCATTTGGCCTCTAGTTCCAATAAATGTAAATTGCCACCTATACCTTTAATAATTGACTTATCTTGGCGTCAAGTTACAATCACCGGCTATGAGTTTGAAGTTCATCATAAGGCTCACTGGTGCAATCATGTGAAGTCAACTTACTAAGACGCTACTTACTGAAAAATTCTGACGCTAAATCAAGCATGTGGTTTGATGTATAGTACTTCCCCCCACAGGATGTATCCGTACATCAGCACAACATAATCAAACATAGCAATACAATTGTCCTTTGAAATCGTGCAGTTCCTCACAATGCCAGATTTGTTGATGGAAAATTAGCACCTCCGCTATACGAGAGCAAGGTTCAAGGGTCACACGGTGGCGGAAAAAAGCAAGCCCATGATATACATTAAGCTTCCAGTCGCAGTGAGCGATTGTTTTGCCAAAACCGGATAGGACCCAAGATCAAGTGTGGTACGCCTACTCACACGGAGAAATCGCTCCCTACGATTGGAAGTAGATACCTTATACCTTGCCCCGGTTAACCCCTGTTTGACCCAACAGCATGAACTTTACAGTGGTTTCAAAAAACCACCATAGAGTTGATGCTTCGGACTTAGGCTCAGAATAAAATTTGGAGTACCCGAACTTAGATGGAAAAGTATCACCTTTGACAGGTTTCTAAGACTTTCAACAATTATAGCAGTGATGTAAACGATTGAAAAAGATTACTGCTTAGCAAGTGAGACCAAGAGACTGTAAGAATAGCCTCGATTAGAGGTACTGAAATGTCATCTTTTATATCTGAAGTCAAACTGATATTTCCATTGCAGGACCTGAGATAATACAGTGAAGAAATATGGGGAAGAATGAATCGCGGGTCGTGCTAGCAGGATACCATTGCCTCCAGTGATATGTACTGAACAGTTCCCAATTGTTATGGACTGATCTTGGCCGAGGGTGGGTTCACTTTGGAAAAAAATTCCTCACTACATGAGTGAGGGATGAGCTTCAACTTATCCATGTCAGATTTTTTGTAAGTGAAGGACTTCTATGTGGTGGTCTTTATCTGGTCTTTTTGGTTTGATATTGATATCAAATAAAAGGATGAGGTGGTCACTTACTCCAGTATGCCGTCCTGTAGTATTAAACAATATTTGGGGTGGAGAGGTTGCAGCTCAAATCTAAAACATGTTCGACTTTGGCCGTTATGTGACAAGCTATTTAGCTTAGCCAACAAGGCCCACTTTCGGTAAGTAAGTTGAGAAAGATCACATGGATCTTCCTCTTTTACTCACCGTTTTTGTGTGTGTGTGTGTGTTTTGACCAATTTATCCCAATTGAATGTCAGGGAGGTTGAAGTCACCGCATAATAATATTAGCATGTGTTTCTTGGTATCAAAACTCCCCATAATCGTGGCCACAGCGTCCAAAACACTGATTTAACGGTTTGTGATACCATCGAATTCCGGGGGGCTATAAAAACTACCTAGCTACCCCCCCATTTTCAGTTTGCCAGTACCAGCAAAATTCTATATAGCTCCAGACGGTAAATATAAGACACCAAGTACCGAAACCGAAAAACATCGAAACAACAAATCATCAAAATTCATATTTTGTATTTTTTTTTAATAGCATGAATGCGCTAACATAACCTGCCACAGGTTGGCTTGAAAAATCCGTTGTTGTATTACTATGATTTATAAGAAAGGTAGCGTTTCCGAAAATTGCTGTGTGACGGCCATCGTCGGCAGTATCTGCCAGTTTAAAATTGCTTTGTTTTGGGTCACGGCCCATGCCATGTAAAGTTTCGGAATATGACTGGATACCTGTGACCCATAACAATGCCTCACCCTCAGGTCCATGCTAGAGATATTATGGTTTACCACATTCTGGTGTAGCCCTCGGGTTCAAACAACTTTGAGATGTGGGCAGTATATCCAACAGAACCCACAAAATTAACGCGTGACAAAGGGGGGGTGACAGGAGGGACACAAAAAAAATTAAGAAATTTTTTCTACAACAAAATATGCCTCCACTTACCGACTCACAGGGACAGGGGACTCCATAATAACGGCTATTACCAAAGTTTTACTCGTTTATGAACGATCCCTTACTGCCAACGAAAAAAACTCGGCGGAAAATGTTAATCGGGGGTGTCAGCTATTCACATTGGTTCACATTTGTCTTGTTTTCCAAAATTGGGGCGACTTTATAGTGCGTCGGAAATATGTCCCGGACATTCAGTCACCATGATTTGTAATTCTATTCCCAACACGCATATCCAGTGTGTGGTTGTTGTGTGCGTGTGTTTTGGTGTTAACACAATAAGACGTTTGAGGGCGGACGGCACAGAGGAGACTTTGTTTCCGGTCTTCGACGTCATATCCCCAAACAAACGTAATAGACATCATGTTTGATTTCATAGGACAGAAAAATCTACACTGAAGTAAAGCACGTTTTCCAGCAGGAAGTTTACGCTTATTTTTCGATAGGCAATGGATTATAAAATAATATTTTAGTGGCGACAATATGGATGGCTGAGAGTCTTACCTATACTGTGGATGCAGTATTGTATTGAAACGGTAAGTTGCCGCCGATATGGGACCTTTGCATTACCAAAATTTGATTGTCATTGTTTAGCACGGCGGAATAGATGTTCGTAAAGTACCATACTTTCGACAACTAGGTCATTGCAAGTGTAACTGTTTTTTAAATTGTTACTATTGTGTAAAGGTACCACAGATCGAATTGTAGGAAAGTGATTGAAAACCACTCGCACTCCATGTCATCACCGGTTATCAATGCTAACGTTTAGAACCCACCATTCCTTTTACATATAAGTGTATTTTTTAAGCGTTGTTGTAGTCGTGTGCGGCTAGTGCTAGCGTACTACACACTGGCCGTTTGATTGGGCACAAGTTGCACTCTTGACAACAACCCGATGCTGGAGTGGCTCAATCTGCGAGATCTGTGCCCAAAATTGCCCTGGCCCCGAAAGTGGGATGACAAGCGGACTATGGAGGTTAAAGGACCATTGGGCTAGACTTTACATATACAGAACCAATTCAAGAACCAAGTAAACCCTGAACACCTGAGAAACAGCTCTTCATCAAGAGTCATTTCAGAATTGTGCATTCTCCAACCCCTCCGCGTTTGGTTTCATCACTGAACGTTGCAGAGTATCCTGTCAAAGTCAAATACACATCTTTCCATTCCATCCGACTTGACCAGTGTTACATTGGATGGAATATTTATTACTCTTTCCCTGGAGATGGCCAGCGCAGATAGTGTTGAAAAAAAAAAACCATGTGCGCTTGGCCCGGAATCGAACGGCGACCTTCGTATACATGCACGACGCTCTAACCGACTGAGCCATCAAGCAGGGTTGGTAGACGAGCGATAGATATCATCTATAGGTGTTAGTTCGCAGGTGTCCTTTGCTTTCCTAAGCGGATTAGCATAGAATGTATATTTAACACATCCGATTATATTTGTTTTGAAATGTAAACACTTAGTTCTCAGGTAGGACAAAAGGATTGTATTATTTATTAATCTTTCCTGGAGATGGCCATGCGCACGATTAGTGTTGAATGAAACAAACCCCAGTGCGCTTGGACATCCTTGTTCTACTGGGAGAACTAAGTAGTTAAATTTCAAACAAATATAATCGTTATGTGTTTTTGTTGTTAAAAACGAAACCCCAAAAAAAAAACCGCTAGGAAAGCGAAGGACAACCTTTCGAACCTAACACCTATAGATGATAATCTACGCTCTCTCTTACCAAACCATGCTTGATAGCATCAGTCGGGGGTAGTAGAGCGTCGTGCATGTAATCTTTTGCTTGCATGTAATACGAAGGTCGCCGGTTTTGGTTCGAATATACGGCCACGCGCACATGGGGTTTTTTTCAAACACATCGTGCCGCTGGCCATCTCCAGGGAAAAGATTAATAAATATATACATCCTGTCGACCTGGAGAACTAAGTAAATAGTGTTAAATGTAAAACAATATAATCGTATGTGTTAAATATACCGTTCGGAATGCTATCGCTAGGAAAGCGAAGGAAACCTGCGAACCTAAACACCTATAGATGATTATCTATCGCTCTTCTACCCAACCGGCTGATAGCCTCAGTCGGTAGAGCGATCGTGATGTAATTACGAAGGTGGTCGCCGGTTCGAATTTGTGATTTTTCCCAGCGCACATGGGTTTTTTTTTTTGTTTTTTTTCAACACTATCGTGAGCATGCCATCTCCAGGGAAAAGATTAATAAATAAATACATCCGTGTCTAACTGGAGAACTACGTAGTTTTTAAATTTCAAAAACAAATATAATCGTATATGTGGGTTAAATATACAGTTCTGATGCTATCCGTAGGAAAGCGAAGGACACCTTTCGAAACTAACACTATAGATATATCTATCGCTCTTCTACAACCCTGATTGAGTTTAGCTAAGCGGTCTTTAGAGCGTCGTGCCATTGTAATAACGAAGGTCGCCGGCGGTGCGAATCCGGCCAAGGCACACATGGGGTTTTTTTTTTTTTTTCTTTTTTCAACAATATCGTGAGTGTGGCCATCTCCAGGGAAAGATTATAAATAGGACGGTCAATCTGTTGTCCCCGCCAACTTTTGTGGCGAAGGGGAGGGGGGAAGGGGTAGGGGGGAATCTAGAAATGGTGGTATTGGTTTTTAGCCGTCGGTTGTGGGTGTGTGCAGCGTCACACACGTATCTTTGGAACTAAGCAAGTTGTGTGGCCGTCCTCTTTGAAATAGATGTTATATCAAGATGTAGGCGGGGCGGTGGGACTACAGAGAGAGAGAAACCCGACACTGGCTCGCAAGAGATTTTGGCTACAAAATCTCGGTCAAGGTCATGTGGGTGAACATGCACCACACTGCGTACGACGATTTTCAAAGGTTCAGAATTGCATTGCGTTACCCAGTCCAAGATCGGGATCTACATATGACATAATGTTGCGCAAATGGGACCGAAGCAGTCCTGAAATTTGTCAAACACTTCTTAAGGGCAGGTAACCTTGAGGTGAGGTTCCGGAGTATCTATTGGTTTTTGTAACTCTTGAAATATTTATTATTGTCTGTAAAAGTCTAGCATTTCTAGAGAATGTGAAGAAAGATTGCGGACGATTTGAACCCGATATGATTGGCAATCAGATTAATGTGGTAAACTTCCGTTAATTTTGAGAGAAAAAAGGAAGAAAAAAAGAAAAAAACAAAAATATTAAAAAATAAAAAATAAAACTACCCAATATCTAAATAAAGCATGATTTTTGCCCCAAAATTTTCAGCAGCATAACAAAAACAATTTTGAATTGCCGTATTTCTCATATGTTATTTTTTTAAACAAGACAAATTTGTCTAGGGACGTGTTTTCATTTTTTTTTTCATTTTTAATAAAAATAGAGGCTTACTTTCAAATTAAGGAGGGAAGAAAAATGTCAAAAACGGAGGTGATTTTACATCTTCTTTTCCAACATTTAGGATAGTATATCTTGGAGAATCTCTTTAGTTATAAATCAAAAAAAAAGGGAAAAAGAAAAAGTGAGGGGGAAAGGAAGATGAAAGAGAAGAGGAAGAAAGGGAGGAAAAACCGTCCCTAGAGAAAGACGATGGACGATCGTAGGAAAGGAAAGTTGTTAAAACCTTTATACTTCGGATTTTTGGAGTTATCCTTTCTGAAAATGCCAAATTTTGCGAAAAATGAAACATTGAGAAAGGAGAAAAAATCGTTGTTTTGATTTAAAAAAGTGACTTTTCATGCCATTTTCAAGCATGTTCTCTTCCTTAACAAATGTACCTTTTAACTTCACAAAATGCGTAGTTGTGCAAGTGATGAAAATACATCTTTACGCACTATTGAATTCAAAACTCTTTTGTCTTCAAATACAGAATTCAGAAAGAAGAAATTGAACTTTAATCTAGTCTTAAATTACACTTTGTGTACATTTTCAATATTATTTTTAGTTTTTCAGATGGTATTGTGTTCGAAGCCAAAAATAGTACTTTTAAAACATGCGCACGCTCATTACGCAGCAAAAAAAACAATTCAACACGCGACGCGAGTGCTACGCCTGCGCCCTGACGGTGAGAAGTGTGCTTTAATTCCCGCCGTTAAGACATGTGGTTTTGTTTTTGTGAATTTCTTAAATGTCAAATAGCTGTTTTAATTAAAATCGGCAAAAAAATACAATGGGATTTTTGTCTTGCATTGGAAACCTTTGTTGGTAACGGGAATGAGCTAGACACAGGTTGACGTGTTTAAGTGGTGCAAAAATCAGAAATGTGTGTTGTAAAACAATAGCACTAGGGTTGACACTACCCTAAATGTCAAAAAATGAGCGATTATGAGCGCGGGTATTTTTTGTATTGTATTAGAGGGAATCAGTAGTTCATTTTCAGTCTGTTTTGTACATGTCTTACTTATTGTGATACTGTGTAAGACAACACCTTATTTTTGCTTTGTAACAGGCAAACTTTTCTCACGCTAGAAATTGCCAATTTGCATTAAACCAAGGGGGAACCAGATTTTAAATTATTAAAGTAAACAGATACTAATTCTGAAGTAGGCTCATTCATTTCAATTTTGATGTTAACAATTGTGTCTATGTGTGATTTAGTATGTTCAGACTATTTTGGCAAAGGGAAAACAAATTGCATTTTGACAGTAAAGGGCCTATAAACAGTGCTTGAAACACAATACATGTTCCACTCACACCAGATTCGATTCTGTTGTGGTTGTACCTGCATGATGCCATGACATGAGGCGGCATTATGAGGCGGGTCATGGGTACGTTATCTGGGACTTCATCATGGCAAACATGGCACGGGCCTGCGAACAAATCCAGCAATGAAACTGACAGGTAAAGAAGGAAGAGGGAAGAGACCACCTCGCCACTGAAAATATTATCTGGGGCTAGACCAAGGCAGCCCCAAAGAGTCATGCTCAACAACCAGCAAATTTTACCTCCAGACCAAGAAAATTATCCCTCAAAATACCTCCATATGGAAACATTCGCCTCAAAATAGAATTTTCCCCTGGACAAGTGACCTTGTTACACCCCTTGTAGTGGGGTGGGGAGGAAACCATTTGTGAACTGCTAAATTTCATATTTCTAGTATACTAGCCAGGACATTCGAAAAGTATAGCATTGGTTAAACTTTTTTAATGCTTTAGATCCTTTTAAGGTGGAAAAAAATCATTTATTTGATGCTGCAAGTGTTTCTGTGATGATCTTGCACATGCAGCAGTTGATTTCTAAGGTCAGGAATCACATTGTTGCTGCATATTGACCCAGTCAAGCTTGTTATGTCATGAATATGGACACGAATAGGTTTTTACCGAAGTGGGTCCCAAAGTTGGTCGGACCACTGACATCACAATTAGCAGGTTTAATATATGATTGTCATTAGGCACAAATTAGCAATGTGCATTTTCGGTTCATTTTTTAAAAAACAGAAAAAAACTAAAAAATCAATAAAACTTCAATTTTCAAAAATTTTGCATAAAAAAACCAAGTAGGCAGATTATCATTTCTAAACTGTAAATTGTAGGCTTCGAACAATGAAGTAGGCTCTTTCAAACAAAAATTACGCTCAAATATTCTTAAAACTAAAAGCAATCTATAGTTTTTGTTCCTCACCTCGTATAGCTACAGCATTTATTTGGACTTACAGAAATTTACACTTTTTCCGTCAGGCAAATTGAAATATATTTAATGCCCATAAAGGTGTACTCCATGATTCTAGCACCTTCTATTTTTCCCTGCTTTCCCCTCCATTTGTATTGTGTGTGCGTTGGTTGTTGTATCTTCTGCAAGAGGGCACATAGGATTGCTAGTAGGAACTTGTGGTGGTCTGTGGTTTAAAAAATTGATTTCGACCAAAATGTTAAACTCAAAATGTCAACCCTAGAGGTGAGGGGTGAATGCCCATCCAGCACTAAATCAGCACGGGGTTCCTTTAAGGGTGGTGGTAAGTAAATTGCCAGCCTCAATAATTGGCAGTGGACCTTTTTGGTTTTTCCACTACATGCCCAGCGGCAATATTCGGCACTTGCCAACAATTGACGATGAATGCGGGTGACGAGTGCCGATAGTCGCGACGGGGGGTTTGGTTAGGGTTGGTAGGGTTAAATGGTTTTAAACTGGGATCTAAAAAATATACTCACGCGATGCATTTATTAAATATCTGACATGTCATCAGATTTCAAGTCTTCATGTGCTTCAACGAGATGTTGAAGGTAATAAATAATTTTTGTTTTGCGTTTTTTCAGAACCAGTGAGTTCGTATGATAAAAGTCATTGGAATTGACGGCACAAATAACTCAACTTGGCAATTGTTTTCAAGTGGCTTTCCTTTTAAGTTTAAGAGCCCGAAGCTCAAAGCTCAAGACAATTGAGGCTGTCTTGGCTTGTCAATAAATAGACTCAAATTATTAGAAAAGGGAAAAAGAGTAGGTGGGTAAGGGTAAGAAGTATGCCTCAAATTAATTTACTATCTCAAATTAATTTACTATTAATAGAATCTATCTAAGCTTATCTTAAAAAATAAAAAAAAGAAGAAAAACAAAACACAAAAATGTGCCATCAGTACATTGTATGGTAGGTAATTAGGTTAGAGATTGTAATTTTTAATAGATTGAAAGATACAAATGTATTTTCAATTCAATGTGTGATTCAGAGTGAATGTTTCTTCCCTTGGTTTAAGGTTATGGGTTTCAATCCTTTGTTTTGTGTTCACCATCATGGGGTCAATTGTAGGAGGTTTATGTACATACAGACACTTTTATCGCAACATACAAAAAAAAAAAAGACATTTTATTCAATGTAGGAGGTTTTTTTTTTGTCTGGCCCATTAAGATAGAAAACACTTTACAAGGTACAAATGAACTTCGCTTATGAATGAAGGGAAAATTGTGGTCCAATGTATGTTAGGGAGAGGTTCTGTCCATACAAAACAAAGATACACATAATGAAAATTCAAATATTTTTTAAACTGCTCTGTTTTGGGGGTGATTTTTGGGTTGTGGATTTCCATAAGCGTGCCCCTTCAGTATCACGGGGGGGTGAATGAATTGAAAAATAACAAGTTGTTGTTGAGAAAAAAATAACAGATTCTGAAACCTTGGGTATAGGCATTTATATCTAAAATTACAGACCGTGGCATCCATCCGTGGTAACCTTATGAAATCTTTCATTGACTCAGTGATAACCATAGTAATTAATCTGGAGGACCATTTTTGTTTTTTAACCATAAACAACCCAAAAATTCAATAACCTGCAACTGTTACGCAACTTTTCTTTTACAATAATATGCTTATGTGCTATCATCAGAGTTACAATCAAATAACTCATTTCATCTCCAGGCTGGCCTATTTTACATATATAAATGATGATGGTGCTAATTGCAATCCAAGATAGGAGAGGGGGTTTAAATGATTTTTTCGTGCATTCCAAATGGTAATATTTATTTGGGTAAGGGTTAATTTAAATAAAATATAAAATTGATTATTTGTAGTAGCATTCAAAAGTCAAATTCTTTTTTTTTTCGGCCCATAAAATTCACTATTACAGTTGTTTCTCATAAGTCTGTATGTTGTTGTGTGTTTGGGTAGACTGTACTGCTGGTCAGTTGTAATTGCAAGAAGAGAAGAAAGAAAAGAGAAACCTTTAATGTGAGCTTTCAGGCTTCATGTCATTTGAAAAGTATTGGATTGAGAGACACCGTGAGGCATTGTGTAACACAAAACCTATACAAATATCGACACCAATTACATGTTAGTTACAATGTATTTCGCTATGATATAATATTCTGCATAACAGGTCAGATGTTAATGCAATGTTACCGACAGAGTTGTTGTTATTTTATAAAAAAAATAATCCTTACAGTTTTTGTAAAAAAATATTGCATTGAAAAGTGCCCACCAACAGTTCAATTCCCCACGTTCCCATACAATTATATACGAGAAACTAAACTTGTATGCCTTGAAAAAGAAACGAATGAAAAAATGCACACATAGCATGATGGTTGTGAACCAAAGTCTTTCCTTCACTTCGCACAAGCACTCTGTGTTGTTACTAATAAATTATTTAGTAAGGACATTGGTCTTACTCTAGTACTCAAAACAACTAACCATGAACTCTCAAGGAGAGAAGTAGGAGTGACTCTTAATTCTTCGTAACCTTCTCTCTTTCTTTTTATTACTTATTATTAAACGTTGTTTGTTTTTGGAGGAGGGACATTTTGTTTTAACAATAAAATCTAATGTTGAAATGCAACCTTTTATTTTTATTTTGTGTGAAATCAATACATTTTACACTTGCCATTGCCATGCTCTTTTCTCTTTGATTTTTCAAATAAACAAGTATAATAAAATCAAGAAAACACATATATATTTTTTTAACCATTCCTTAAGTTCCAGATAGATTACCATTTTGTTTGTAATTACAAGGTGAAAGTATTTGCTATGTGCAGTATGAGGATTAAAAGAACACACCTAAATCCACTTGTGATTGAGCCTCCGTTTATTTTTAACTTGGATGGAGGCGGACACTATTATATACATCGTTCAGGTCATTGAATTAGCTGCGATCTGCGCAATAATATTCAACATCAATATATCTATCTAAAACCTTTCAAGCGACCCAAATTGCCAAAAGGCAACCAATGTATGTACCTCTGTTAAAATGTATGTCTCTCCAAAAACGCAAAAAAAGGCCTTTATACAGTATGTTTTACTGGGATAGTAAATAAATGTCATGGTCAGTGAATTGTCAATTTACACAGTAACTAACAGTAGCACATCAATTTTCATGTGTATATCAAAACAATATGTAAGAGTATTGCAGCTGTTTTTGTGAGGTCTTTTTTTCCTCTACTTTATCCAATGGTTTTTTAACTAAAAAACCAAAATTCCAGAACAGACTCATAGTAATAAATGAAAATGATGAATTATACAATTCCGTTTAACTTCCTTTTTAAAAAAAATAAAAAAAATAAAATGAATAACTTTTAATTAGTAGAATAATAGTTTCTTCATTGTGATGTGAAAAAGTAACTAGCTTTGTTTCTGGACTGCGTCCGAGGATATTTTCGTTAACAGAGCATTGTGTGACGTTTACGACCATCTCATAATTTAATTTAGTGGGTAAATCATACCTCTGTATGTTAAATTGAATGTTTTTAAAATTGAAGCATACCATTATTTCCATTACCATAACAGTTAATATCCAAAACCTAAAAATTCAAATAAATTAAAAAATCTGTCATTTTTAACATCCTCTAAGGGTGTGCCACACACTTTTAATTTTTAAAAAAAAAAAATGAAGACATTAAAGACATTCAGAATGGCCAAGCAAGTAATCTAAAATATTATATCCAATTTGCAATTATTTCAATTGGTTGTCAAATCAAAAAATGTACTCACTTACGGACCATTTGAAGATTACTAATATAAAGAGTGCTGGGATATACTTTCTTATTTCACTGCTGGGTACCTCAATGTTCTGGAGAGGGCACACCCACTTTTATTTAACGGAAAAAAAAAAAGAGAAAAAAAAAAAAAAACAAAAAACAAATACCTTTTGGCAAAAGAAAAAGATGCTGATAACTTATAAACATTTATAGGTCAATTTTTGTCAAATAGTAAATTTCATAATGTTGTACACTGTTCATACTGTTTCAGTAATACAATATGCAACATAAGGTCATTAATTTCATCTAAGATATAAATGAATTTATTTAAAAATGTGAACTCAATGAGAATCATTCCGTTTTAACAAATTTAATTTATTTAAAAAAAAATTGCACACAAAAGTTCAAAATTAACAAATGATATTCATAAATGTTATGAAAAATGCAATTGTAGATTGTTTGGTAGATAGGGGCCATCACAACAAAACCACCAAACACAATTGAAAGTGGAAGTTGGTGCTACATTAATGAACCACAGAGGGGTGCAATGAAATCCATTTCTTTTTCTACCAAAGTGTACACTTTAAGGTGAAATAACCTTTTCTTCCTTTTTGTAAATCCCCTTATTTGAAAGAAATACAGTTGCCATATTCTTTCTGCAGACGTAGCCTGCACTTTTAAAAACCTTAAACACCTCATGCAGTTTCAAATACTTTCACACTTTGATTGCCTCTACAGTGTTTTGCACCCCTCAAAATTTAACTGCCTTAGAATATCATGTACAAAAAACACTATCAAGAAAACTCTAATTTCTTTGATATCATGCGAGACTGGTCTGACAGCTGGTACTTAAATGTTAGGTTTTCTCAGATGATCTCTGATACTGTCAGCCTTGCTCTAAAGCATGGAAATTGCAAGGGTTCACAGCTTCCTGGTGAGAATTGGCCCGGCAATTCTTTTCCCATGCAAGAAAGAGATATGATCACTCAGCCTGAAAAATTTTGAATATAAGTGATTAAACACTCTAATTATTATAGTTCCTTTCTTTAAGCAGAACGAACCCTAAACAAATGATATCGAGCTAATGAAAATTGCCGACATTTTGGGCAAATCTGAGGATGGGGGCGTTGAGCGAGGTTGTTGAGGGGCGCAAGGTAAAACTTACGGGATACGCCTTGCTGTGGCCAACTTTGTCACTAATTTTAAACAAGCCTATGTGACAGTAGGGGCCGGGGGGTAAGGTTAATTTTATATAGAGTGTGAAATCTGCAGTATAGTGCCGATTAAAAGTCATTCACTTTTGGCACTGCAGTCAGTGGTATCAGTAATTCTATTGAAAGGACACCAAATTTGATTGAGGAGGCACTGATGGTTTGGGAACAGTTTTTTAAAAGGGAATAATCATATGTGTTCTGCCTTTAATGCACCTTATGATGATACATCTACTGTGTGAGTCATTCACAAGTTTGTATTGTGCTTGTTTCATAACCGCTGAAATGGAATCATTGAAATCTAGGAAAGAAATAAGCTGATTACCCGTGATTTGGGTAAAGATCTTGAAAGGGCAAGAAAGGAAAATTAGGGTGAGTATAGGGCATTCACAGCTTGTGAATGCTGATAGGCATTGTGTAGCAAAGAAGATTAATGTATAGGCAAGTTATTGCAAGACCTAATTGTTGTTGTATGTTTTACAGTTGCCTGTGGAACCATAAAAAAGAATTCCTACTGGTATTGCATGAAGAAAATTTTTTTTAAAAGAAAGTCAAGTTACATGGGACAAACTGTCAAAGTTAATGTTGTGTCAATAAAAAGCTGCTCAGTTGATTTGTTAGAAAAGATCAGCTTTAACTATCCACATGCAACTGTGCCCACACAGACACCAGCACCACATGACACACACACAGAAGACAATAATCATGCAAGCATGCATGTATGAAACACACACACATTTCTCACTTTTATCCCGAAGTTTCTAGATGTACAGAACTGGTTAACAAAATGGTGACACACAGCTGGCCTTCTTGTTATTATTGGATTTGTTTGATGTGAATATTCAACACCAGTTTTAGTACGATCCCACTCTAATAACTTGAAACTTTTAACTTGTTGTTATTATCTTAACAGGTTGAACACATCATCCGAGAAGACTACTATGTAGAAGCTAGAGGAGTAGTAGAAATGTTATGCGACTCCTGTAGCCAGAATGGGTCTTCTAGAAACAATGAAAGTAGTTGATGAAGGCATTGCAGAAGCTGTCTTCTAGACTTTGTGGGTAGCCCCAAGGATGCAAAACAGATGTAGCAGGATATTACAAAAATAGAGGACACGGGGCGCGGGGGGAGGAGGGAGGAAGAGGCGGACGGGGGCGAGGCCAGTTCACCTATTCAGCCCACCACCGCCGCTCCAGCAATTCGGACCCGGGGTACCGATGCTGCGATGCCGCCCCCCTTCCCCCACCCACGTCGTTTTCCTCCCTCAGCCTGTTTACTTCAGTCTCTTCCCCCCCTGACGCGCTTGCCGTAATGCTTCTCCGCATTACCTCCTCCCATCCCCATCGGCTCCCCTATTCCATACTCACGCAGACTCGGCACCCCACTCGTCCTTGCCCCTCTCCTGCTATTTCTCTAGGAGGAGCATACCCCCCAAATCTTCCTCATGCATATAATAATCTGCGGCTCTCCGTACGCTCACTTCCGTTCCTATCCGTCCAACCCTTTCCTCCTCTCCCGATCCCCCCCCCCCCATCCCATTCCCACCAACCGACTCACACCACTACTGGCACCACTATCCCCCCTTCAACCCTCCCCCCCGCCCCGCCTTCCCAACGGTCCATTCCCCTTTCCCTAAATACTTACTCGGCTCCCTCGCCCATTCCTTTCCCCACCTCCCCCCTTCCCCTTTCGCAGGTTCCCCTCCCTACTCCCTTGTCGCCTACCTTATCACTCCTTCTCCGTTCCCCCCCCCACCTCCCCATTTTCCCGTCCCCCCCACGCTACTTGCCCCCCCAGGCGAATACCCTATACTTCCCGTCTGTTCTCCCTTGCCTCCACCATGCCCTCCGCCAACGCGTCCCCCTAGTTGTTCCGTCTTCTCAACTTTCATCTTACTATCCCCCACAGGTCCCCCGCTTCTCCTACCCCTTCCCTCCGTACGGCCCTCTCTTTGCCCTCACCCTCCGGCGTTTTTCCCTCTAATCCCACCCTACTGTGACTCCGCCTCTTCTCTCCCCTCCCCCTCCCCCCCCCCTCCTAACTTTCTCCTCCTCGCGGCAAAACATACCACCCCCCAACCCCCGCCAACACACTTAAAAACCCCCACCCGACAAAACGCGGGGGTCCTCCGCTCCAGTCATACTATCGATAAAACGGGTACAAGCCATCAAAATAATTTACTTCACTCCAAGTTGTGTCCAAACAATGGCAGAAAACTCTTGAAATCTTCTCCCTGACTATTATCCTCTGCTTCTCATATCGGAGTGTAAACGGAACAGCAACATACCGGAAGTCAACTGACCGGAAGCTGTGGACTTTTGTGTGTGAGATTCAAACCAAGGAATTTGTCAACAAAGACGAATTTCTCCCCAATTTTTTTCTTTCCTTCCACGTCCCCCCCCCCACCCCACCCCCAACACCCCCACCCCCCCCCACCCCGAAACAAGACAGAAAAAATTGCCAAAATTTTTTGCAAAAAAATTCAGCAAATTGGCCAAAAATACCAAATTTGGGCAAATATCAGCGATTTTGAGCCAATATTTGTTAAAAAAAAATAAACAATTTTGGAAGTTTCCACCACCCCAAAAAACATTATTAACTCGTTGCCTCCAGAAAAAAGAAACAAGTCTGGTGCCCACCACCGCAATGGCAATACCAACTGCACTTTGTTCAGCTCAATAATGACATTTCAAAGTCAGAGGTGGGTTAGATTAGAAAAAAGCAGGGCTATTATTTGCTACCAATGGTCCACCACATTTGAGTTTTAGCCTTAATAAGGATAATGAGCTAATCTAATCAGGCCGATTCGGCAGAGCGGGCGAAAAAAAAAATCTCTATCTCCGTTTGCCACTCAATTGAGCATATTTGTTCAAAATTGGTAGTGTGCAAGTGTGGGATGTGCTATTCAAGCTGAATGAATTTCGTACGCAAAAATCGGCCCTAGAAGTGTGTATTTTGCGTTGGTTTTGCGTTTGGTGTTTTGTTGCACGTGTAACCCCGTGTACTCAGATACCAAAGTTCAATTACTCACGTGGTGTTGTTGTTGTATACGAAACGAAGCCCTTTCGCGTGATTTTAATAGCGACACCTAGATCAAACTAGCGTTCAAAAATGGACACGCACCAAAGAATTATGCACTGATTGTTCTGTAATTATATGTCGTTCCGTACAAGCAATACGTGTAAAGGTGTTATGTGTATCGGACTATTAAATTCGTCATGTGCAGGTCATTTGTGTGTAACTTGAATATTCATTAAAAAGGATGTGCGAATGTGAAGAGCGCCACCATTTTATATTTGGGGGTTGGAGTGGTGTTGGTAATAAGTGTTAAATATAATGGGAGTCCGTACGATTGAGTTCTCTGAAGTCCAGTACTGCAGTGTTAAGTTTGTGGGGGTTGTGCCTATGTGTCTTCTTTCTTAGGCATTTGTTGCTTTTATGAAGTAGCTATTTTTCTCATGGAGAGCGTGTGATGATTTTCGAGACAAGTTCTGCCTTAATATTTGTAATGTTGTGTCGGCCTTGGTAATTGGTCGCGAACAGCGCGATATGGATGGAACCATTTGTTACTTATTGTTTAGGGTGCTTTTGGGTCTTGGGGCGATATGAGACCTGATGAAATGGGAATATGTATTTGGTATGGAATATAGGGTGGGAATCAGAAGGAATTCACAAAAAGGGGTTCAATTTAAAACTAACGTTTATTAGGATCCCTGGTTTCTAGCATGAAAGTTCTTATTGTTACTATATAACTCATGGGTACTATTTCTGGCAGTTTTTACGCAAAATTGGTTTGAAGATGTACAAATTTTCGTTCTGTTTGGTAGCTTATGTGATCCCTACCTGCGGCCAATGGGTTGTTCCTAATTTGGCATTTCTATACATTGTTTCTATTCATCCAAGTGTCATTGGCACCAATTTGCCAAGGTTCACAGAACACAACACGTGACCCCGTGACGTCGCATCACAGCTGAAAACAGCAAACACGAATTGATACTGAATGTTGTATGGGACAGGAAATATTTGTTTACATATTTTTCTCATTCATTGTTTTATTTAGAGAATAAGATGCACATTTCCTGAATAGTGTTGCATGTAATTGTGACAATACAACGAACGCTTTTGGAATAACTCGTACAATATAAGTATGTTATCATTTCAAATGAACACATGGATGGAACTTATTTCTCCCTGAGATGAATATAAACCTTCTTTCTCTGGTTATATTAGGCCAACAGGGCTATTCCATGTCAACACTCGAGATGTTCACCGCACAGTCATGGATTTTTTTCTTTTTTGGTTGTGAGAGAGATATTTGATGGGAAATGAAAATCTGAAATTTTGAGCTTTCATACGCCTTTCGTTTCCTGCAGGTGCACTCAGAAATTTAGGGGGGGTCGCCATCAAAAATGCTCCTGTGCGATGCGAAAGAGAATTTTGAGAGGACCATAAACTTGTTGTAATGGAACCGTTCCCAAACTTGGCAAATCCACTATCTGGGGGTATTTGTTGGTGTAGAATGAAAAATATGGCATTAAAAAATGTGCTGCATAGCTCCTTTACTGTGAAAGTTATTCGGTTGTAAAAATGCAATATCTTTCATGCTGGGACCAAGTTGCTCTTTTTTTTTGTTAGGGGGCGGTCAGAACTCGTAAGTAACAATATTTTAATGTCCATTTTCTTGTTAATCTGTCACACTGCAAGATTTTGTGCTAGTACAATAATAAGCATAAGGCTAATTAATAAGTGAGTTACAGCTATTGAAAAATCCTAATTTTGCATTTGACATATATTGGCCCCCTGAAAAGCAACGTTGACATATGACATCACCCCACTACTTCAATATGTTGAAGATTAATCATCCAAAGAAACTATTCTTGAAAGAACCAGCTTGGGTTAGCTTGGTGTCTGATGTCTTCATTGTTTTCAGCACACGACCTTTTGCTGATTTCCCCATATAATGTATAGGTGATATACACGTGCATATGTACAATGACATCTGGGTCACGTATACTTTTGTGTGGTTAACTTTGAGTGGATTTGTTGTTGAAAAAATAAAGACACCAAAGCTAATGTTTTCATGATTATCTTCAACATATCTGAAGTAGCAGGGGTGGTGTGTTGTTTTGTATGTCCACTTGGTTTGAAGTTGGCTTTTTCAGGGGGGTCAAAAGTCTCACAAAAGTACAATTACCATTTTTTCTTTACTAGGGGCTGTACGTGAGTCCTTATTACTGTTCTAACTGCTTCATAATGGTTATTGCGTTAAAGTTTACTATGTAACTCTGATTTGATTTGAGTCTGATTTTTGAGAAGGTGGGTGACAATAAATTTTCACTTTGAGTTATGACCCCCCAGATTGGCTCCCGAAGGCAGACCCGCAAGCATGAACAAGAGGCACATAGTTACGCCTCATTTACTCTAAAAAGTAAATACGCTGTGAACCTCTGATGCCAAGATTTGAATTCGCTACCCATTATTACCCATGGATAGTGATTTTCAACGTTGTGGAGGGCTCAAGTACTAATCTGTGACCTCTCAACATAGTCTTTCACATTTGGTGGCACTTTTGATGGGTGGACCCCCTAAATTTCCATATTGCTATAGTGGGAAAACAGAATGGACGAGACGCTCAAAATTTCAGGATTTCATATCTCATCAATGTTTACCACCAACTTAAAACCGAAAAAAATCCATGACGTGCCTTGCGGTGCACATCTCGAATGTTGAAATGGAATGGGCCAACACCTAATTACCAGGCCCTTGCATAGCACGCAAGCCCATTAAGGAATTGCCAGCGACATATTTCCTAGTGCCATGGGTTATTATACTCATAGTAACTGGAGTGGAAACTCACTGATAACCTATTGTACACAGCACGTTTCGAGTGTTAATGGCCGCCTTTTGTCCGGCAACTTGGCTCAAGTGGTTTTGAAAGTGGATCTAGATTCGATCGGTCTTCACCTCGAAATGGCTGCCCGAAATGCTACCGAGATCCCGCACACCACACACAGCAATTATTAGCCAAATAAAGAGATGTGCATAATATGATTTTAACGTAATTTAGATCCAACGAAGAGCACTGCATGATAATCTGATGAAAGTGATAGCACCCATGGCCTACGATCGGTAGGTGAAATGCGTAACTTCGCTAGTTTTTTCACCTTTGACATAAGACGGGGCATCACAGCTTGACTCATGCCATGGCCCATGTGTTAAAAATAGAGCTTACTTTTCGAAATATAAGGAAAAATGTCAAAAACGTGTGATTTTTACATTTCTTTTCCAAAATTTTAGTATATATTGGAGAATATCTTTAGTTAGAAATCAAAAAAAGAAAAAGTGAGAAAACCGTCCCTAGAGAAGACTGATTGCTATCGTAGGAAAGTTAAACCTTTTACTTCGGTATTTTTGGAGTTATCTTGTCTGAAAATTTGCCAAATTTTGCGAAAATTGAACATTGAGAAAATCCGTGTTTTATTTAAAAAGTGACTTTTCATGCCATTTCAAGCTGTCTCTTCCTTAAACAAATTTACCTTTTAACTTCAAAATTGAGTATGTTGTGCAAGTGATGAAAATACATCTTTACGCACTATTGAATCAAACCTCTTTTGTCTTCAACTCCAGAAATCAGAAGAAATTGAAATTTCATCTAGTCTAAATTAGCACTTTGTTTACATTTTCAAATATTATTTTTCGTTTTTCTCAGATGTGTTCGCGCAAAAGTACTTTAAAACATGCGCACGCTTCATTACGCAGCAAAAATTCACCACGCGACGCGATGCTACGCCTTGCGCCTGACGGTGTATAATGTGCTTAAATTCCCGCCGTTAAGACCATGTGGTTTTTGTGACTTTAAATGGTCAAATAGCTGTTTTAAATCGGCAAAAAATACAACTCGGGATTGTCTGCATTGGATAACCTTTGTTGGTAACGATAGAACACAGGTTGATGTTTAAAGTGGTGCAAAAATCAGAAATTTGTGTAAAAACAAAAGCACTAGGGTTGACACTACCCTTAAATGTCACAATGAGCGATTATGAGCGCGGTCATTTTGTATTGTCATTAGCGGGATCATTAGTTCATTTTCAGTCTGTGTACATGTCTTATTGTGATACATGTGTACACAACACCTTCTTTTTGCGTTGGAACAGGCAAACTTTTCTCAAGCTAGAAATTGCAATTTTGCAATTAAACCAGGTAACAGATTAAATTAAACAGATAATAATTCTGAAGTAGGGCTCTTCATTTCAATTTTGATGTTAACAATTGTGTCTATGTGATTTTAGTATGTTCAGACTATTTTGGCAAAGGGAAAACAAATGCAATTTTGTACAGTAAATGGCATAACACAGTGAAACACAATACATATTCCACTCACACAGATTCGATCTGTGTACCTGCATGATGCCATGACCTGAGGCGGCATTATGAGGCGGGTCATGGGTACGTTATCTGGGACTTCATCATGGCAAACATGGCACGGGCCTGCGAACAAATCAGCAATTTGAAACTGCAGGTAAGAGAGACCACCGCCACTGCAAAATATTATCTGGAGCTTAGACAAGGCAGCCCCAAAGTCCTGCTCACCAGCAAATTTTCACCTCCAACCAAGAAAATTATCCGCCTCAAAATCACCTCCATCTGGAAAAATCTGCCTCAAAACTAGGAATTTTCCCCCTTGGACAAGTGACCTTGGTTACACCCCTGTAGTGGGGTGGAAACCATTTGTGAACTGCTTAAATTTTCATATTTCTAGATATAATAGCAGGACTTTCGAAAGGTATAGCATTGGTAAACTTTTTAATGATTTAGATCCTTTAAGGTGGAAAAATCATTTATTGATGCAGCTGTGTGCTGATCTTGGCACATGCAGCACGTGATTTCCTAAGGTTCAGAATCACATTGTGCTTGCATATTGACCCAGTCTAGCTTGTTATGTCATGAATAAGGTAACACGAATAGGACCGAAGTGGTCCCAAAGTTGGTTGGACCACTGACATCACAATTAGCAGGTTTAATATATATTGTCATTAGCACAAATTAGCAATGTGCATTTTCGGTCATTTTAAGCTGGAACAGGCAAGCCTTTCTCAAACTAGAAATTGCAATTTTGCAAAAACCAAGTAGCAGATTGACATCATTTAAACTGTAAATTTTATGCTTCTGAAGTAGGGCTCTTTCAAACAAATCTACTCTCAAATATTCTAAACTAAAAGCAATCTATATTTTTTGTTCCTCCACCTGTCATAGCTCAGCATTTATTTTTGATTACAGAATTTACACTTTTTCCAGTCATGCAAATCTGAAATATATTTGAATGCCATAAAGGTGTGCATTCCATGATTCTAGCACCTTCTATTTTCCCTGCTTTCCCCATCCATTTGTTATTGTGTGTGCGTGGTTTGTGTGTCGTCTGCAAGAGGGCACATAGGATTGCTAGAACTGTGGTGTGTCTGTGGTAAAAATGTTCGCCCAAATGTTAACTCAAATGTTAACCCTAGAGGTGAGGGGTGAATGCCCATCCAGCACTAAATCAGCAGTGGGTCTCCTTTAAGGGGTAAATGCCCAGCCATCAATAATTGGCAGTGACCTTTTTGTTTTTCAATAAATGCCCAGCCGGCAATATTCGGCACTGAAAACAATTGCCGATGAAGTGCCGATAAGTGCCGACGGGTTAGGGTTAAACTGGGATCTAACAAATATACTCTGTTCATTAAATATCTAGACATGTCATCAGATTTCAAGTCTTCATGTGCTTCAAAGATGAAGGAATAATTTTGTTTTGCTTTTTTTTCAGAACCAGTGAGTTCGTATGATAAAGTAATTGGAATTGACGGCAAATAACTCAACTGCAATGTTTTCAAGTGGCTTTAAGAGCACGAAGCTCAAGACAAATTTGAGGCTGTCAATAAATAGACTCAAATTATTAGAAAAGAAAAAGAGTAAGTATGCCTCAAATTAATTTACTATTTAATAATCTAAGCTATTCTTAAAAAATACTAAAAAAGAAGAAAAACAACACCAAAATGTGCATAGTACATTGTAGGTAATAATAGGTTAGATGATTGTAAATTTTTAATTAGATTGAAAGATACAAATGTTACTTTTTCAATCACTGTTGTGATTCCAGTGCTATGTTTCTTCCCTTGGTTTAAGGTCTGGTTTTCAAATCCTGTTTTGTGTTCACATCAATGTGGTCAATGTAGGAGGTTTCTGTCCATACAGACACTTTTTGCAACATACAAAAAACAGACATTTTATTCAATGTAGGAGGTGTCTGTCCATAGAAACACTTTCAAGGTACAAATGAACTTAATGAAGGGAAATTTTGGTCAATGTATGTAGGAGGTTTCTGTCCATACAAACACAACATACAAATAATGAAAATTCACATATTTTTTAAACTGCTGTTTTGGGTGATTTCACATTAAGCGTGCCCTTTCAGTCTCACGGGGGTGAAAAATAAAAGTTGTTGTTGAGGAAAAAAATAAAAAAAAAAAAAAAAAAAAATAAATTTCATAATGTTGTACACTGTTCATACTTTTTCAGTAATAACAATATGCAACATAAATGTCATTTAATTCATCTAAGATATAAATGAATTTATTTTAAAAATGTGAATGAGAATCCAAATTCCGTTAAAAATGCACAAAAAATGTTCAAAATTAACCAAAATGATATTCAAAATGTTATGAAAATGCAATTGTAGCTTGGTCTTGATAGGGTCCATCAAACAAAACCACCAAAACAATGAAGTGGATGCTAATTACTGAACCAAAGAGGGTGAAATCCATTTTTACCAAAGTGTACACTTAATGTGAAATAACCCTTTTCTTCCTTTTTTGTAAATCCCCTTATTTGAAATAAATACAGTGCCATTATTCTGCAGACGTAGCCTTCACTTTTAAACACCTCATGCAGTTTCAAATACTTTCACACTTTTGTGTGCATTAAACTGCCTATACTATCATGTACAAAAACACTATCAAGAAACTCTAATTTCTTTGCTATCATGCGACTGGTACCTTAAATGTTAGGTTTTCTCAGATGATCTTGATACTGTCAGCCTGCTAAGCATGGAAATTGCAAGGGTTCACAGCTTCCTGGTGAGAAATTGGCACCGGCCATTCTTTTCCCCTGCAGAAAGAGATATGTACGCAGCGAAAAACTGAAAAATTTGAATAAAGTGATTAACACTTATAATTCGATATGTCCTTTAAGCAGGAACCCTTTACCAATGATATCGAGCTGAAAAAATGGCAGCCAATTTTGGCAAACTGAGCTTTTTGAGGGGTCAACTTAGGGATGTGGCCAACTGTCACTAATTTTAACAAAGCCTGACAGTAGGGCTGGGAACCACACACACGACGACGACACACACCCACCCACCCGGTTTATGCCATAGTGTTATGGGAGAATGAGGAGCGGCGTGGCCGTGACAGCTGACCGGATTACGAGTTGTTCAGAAAAACAAACGAAAGGAGCATGTGAAAGAGGGCCCCACTTGCGCTCGGGGGGTCTAACCGTCCGACGCCCGGTTTTCCCATTAATCTAAAGGCAAGACCAAGAAATACTGATGCGCGGGTGGGCCAGCAGCGCGTGGGGCAGCATCAGTAACACACACGACTTCATGGTTTAGGCATAGAAGGTGGGAGAATGAGGAGCGCAGTGACAACGTGACGATTCGAGGTTCAGACCGAAAGGGGGCTGAAAAGAGGGCCCCACTGCGCTCGGCGTCTAACCTGTCCGAACGCCGAGTTTTCCCATAGATCTTAAGCATAAAGCAAAAAAGAAGAGAATGATGAAGGCTGCTTGTGTGAAGAGCTGGTGGAAGCATCAGTAACACCACACAAAAACACACAAACACACGGTTTTTGTTAAACCCCGTCCGGTGTTCTCGTGAACAGATTTTACCCACCCCCCAGTTTGTGTTAACCCGTCCATGTCTAGTGAACAGTTACAACCCAGGGTGTCACGCAAATAATGTGCAGTGACCCGGCTCCAAAGGATGCCGGAACCATGAAACTGAACTGACAGTTAGGGCTGGGGGTGGTAAGTAGAGGCTTGTGAAATTGACAGTATCGTGCGTTGAAAGTCATTCACTTTTGTGCAGTTACAGTGTTCAGTAGTAATTTTATTGAAAGGACACCAAATTGATTGAGGAGGGGCACTGCTGGTTTGGGAACAGTTTTAAAGGAAAATCATTTTTTGTGCCCTAATGGCCCTTATGAGATACATCCACTGTGTGTCGTCAATTCACATTATTGTTGCTTTTTTCATAACCAGCTGAAATGGCATTGAAATCTATGAAAGAAATAGTGAATTACCCTCGTGCGGTAAAGATGAAAGGGCAAAAGAATAGGTGAGTAATGAGGGCATCAAAGCTATGCTGAATTGCTGATATCATGTGTAGCAAAGAAGATAATGTACAGGCAAGTCTGGCAAGATCCTACTTGTTGTTGTATGTTTACAGTTTGCCTGTGTAACCATAAAAAAGAATTCCTACTGAGTATTGCATGAGAAAATTTTTTAAAAGAACAGTCAAGTAATGGACAAACTTTCAAATGTTAATGTTGTTTGTCAATAAAAAGCTGCTCAGTTGATTTTTGTTAGAAAGATCAGCATTAACTATCCACATGCACATGTGCACACACAGACACCAGCACACACATAGACACACACACAGACACATAATCATGCAAGCATGCATGTATGACACACACACACATTCTCACTTTTATCCCTAAGTTTCTAGATGTACCAGAACTGGTTTAACAAAATGTTGACACACAGCTGCCTTTTCTGTATTGGTATTTGGTTGATGTGAATATTCCAACACCAGTTTTATACTCCCATCTCTAATAACTTGAACTTTTAACTTGTTGTTATTATCTTAAAGGTTGAACACATCATCCGAGAAGACTACTATGTAGAAGCTATGGAGGTAGTAGAAATGTATTGCGACCTCCTGCTAGCCAGAATGGGTCTCTTAGAAACAATGAAAGTAGTTGATGAAGGCATTGCAGAAGCTGTCTCTAGCCTTCTGTGGGTAGCCCCAAGAATGCAAACAGATGTAGCAGAATTAAAAAATAGTAAGTGTTGGTTGTGCTTTGTAGATGTTATGGCTGTAGGATTGTTTTAGGTGCAGCAACATAATCAATACAAGCCATGTTCACACGGCCACAAAACTCAAAGGGTTTGAAACTTAAAATTAAAGCCAATTAATTTACTTCACTCCAAGTTGTGTCCACACAATGGCCGAAACTCTTGAAATCTTCTCCCTGACTATTATCCTCTGCTTCTCATATCGGAGTGTAAACCGGAAATCAACATACCGGAAGTCAACATATCGGAAGCTGTGGACTTTTGTGTGTGATATTCAAACACAGGAATTTGTCAACAAAGACGAATTTCTCCCCAATTTTTTTCTTTTCCTCCCAGTCCCCCCCCCCCCCCCCCCCCAAGAATAAAAAAAAAAAAAAAAAAAACCCCCCCCCCCCCCCCCCCCCCCCCGACCAGAAGGAAAAATATGCAAAATTTTTTGCAAAAATCAGCAATTTTGGCCAAAAATACCAAATTTGGGCAAATATCAGCGATTTTGAGCCAATATTTGTTAAAAAAATCAAAATTTTGGAAGTTTCCCCCACCCCAAAAAAAATTAACTTTGCCTCCCAGAAAAAGAAGTCTGGTGCCACCACTGCCATGTGAATACAACTGCAGCTTGTTCAGCTCAAATAATGACATTCAAAGTCAGAGGTGGGGTTAAGATTAGAAAACAGCCAGGGCTATTATTTGCTTACCCAAATGGTCCACCCATTTGATTTTTAGCTTCATAAGGATAATGAAGCTAATCTAATCAGGCCGATTCGGCAGAGCGGGCGAAAAAAATCTATCTCCGTTGCACTCAATTGAGCATATTTGTTCAAAATTGGTCGTGTGAAAGTGTGGTATGTGCTCTTCAAGGTGAATGAATTTCGTAAGCAAAATCGGCCTAGAAGTGTGTTATTTTTGCGTTTGTTTTTGCGTTTGGCTGTTTTTTGTTGCACGTGTAACCCCGTACTCAAGATACCAAAGTCAATACTCACGTGTGTGTTGTTGTTGTATACGAACGCAGCCGTTGTAAGCGTGATTTTTAATAGCGACACCTAGATCAACTATGCGTTCAAATGACACGACCAAAGAATTATGCACTGATTGTTCTGTGATTATATGTACGTTCACGTACAAGCCATACGTGTAAAGGTGTTATGTGTATGGACTATTAAATTCGTCATGTGCAGGTCATTTGTGTGTAAATTGAATATTCATTAAAAAGGATGTGCGAATGTGAAGAGCGCACCATTTTATATTTGGGGGTTGGAGTGGTGTTTGGTAAAGTGTTAAATCATAAATGGAGTCCTGTACGATTGCGTCTGACGTCCCGTCTGCAGTAATGTTTTGTTTGGGGGTTGTGCCTATGTTTGTCTTCTTTCTTAGGCATATTGTTGTATTTTATGAATGTAGCTATTTTTCTCACTTGGAGAGAGTTTGTGATGATTTTCGAGACAAGTTCTGCCATTAATATTTGTAATGTTGTGTCCGGCCTTGGTATATTGTTGTGCGAACAGGTCGCGACTATGGAGCGAACCATTTGTACTTATAGGGTGCTTTTGGGTTCTTGGGGCGATATGAGACTTGATGAAATGTGAATATGTATTTGGTATGGGACATATAAGGGTGGAATCAGAATGTTAATTCACAAAAGGGGTCTAATTCGAAACTGCACCCATTGACTGTATGTCTACCACCGAGCACCTAAATGATTAGTTATTGACATGCTATAAAATTATTTTCTTGTGTAAACATGCCCAAATTGTAGAAACCAATTTGTACTGGAATATAAAGTACAAAGTTCCCTGGAGGCTGTAACCCGCACAGCGTGTATGATAAATCACGGGTAAAAGGTCTGACGAATTTGGCAATCCTTGCATGCGACTTATGTTTCACAACCTATGACCAAAATTCACCTTTGAGGACAACAAATTAAAAATCACGCAATTTTAAAACACGATCTGAAGTAGTTTGGTTTTTAGAATACTCCCACTACAAAATAAAAATGGTATATTCAAGAAATTCAGGCGGTTGATTCGTGTGGATGACTTGGTTCACCGGTACAGCACACGAAAAGTTTACGTAGCGTTGGTGAAGTTGATCTCCAGAAACCAGGGTTGCCAATAATTATCAGCCCAATTCGCAAGCGGACGCGCGAAAAAAAGTCGCACAAATCGACGGAAAAAGTCGCCCAAAATTGAAAAGCGCTCAAAACTGAAGTTAGGGGGTGTTAAACCCGTTAAACAATACTTTTTGCTTTAAGATTATTTTGGGCTCGATCTCAACTACCAAATTAAAAAAACAAAAAAACGAATAAAAAAAAAAAATCTGACACTCAATGTGACCCTTTCTTAGGGAATGGGTAAAATTTGTGTGTCCTCGACCCCAAAGCGACTTACCCCCCCCCCCCTCCCCAGGCAGGGAATAAAGGAATACCAAAACACTGTGTATGACATGTCCACATTGCCCTTACATTATTCATAAATCGCTACCACCATTTCCTGAAGATCGAAACTTTACCTCGCCGACAATGCGAAGTTAGCAAGAGTTCAGCTTGCTCAGACTGACGTGTGCGCCATGACCACACTTCAACAGGCTGCGGAAACCAGAGGCTCGTATTCTTCGGGACACTTAAATTCTAAAATTTGTAAGTAAAACTATGCTTGATAACCCCATGGCTTGACATTAATTACTTGAGCTATCCAGCAGAGGGCAATCCGGGAGATGCTTATAGCTCCGTTTTACTTCTTTGGAGGCCTATTGTATGCCATTGATTTGACAGGAGACTTTTGTCATCCGTCATACACGGGCTGCACACTGACCCCTACGGTGGTGTTCTTAATTGATGTCTATGCTGTTCGTAGCAAGAACCCATTGTGTATGTAAAGATAAAGAACAATTAAAAAGCCTAGTTCAAATGACATTTTCCTTCATAAAGCGCTACTCTTTTACGATGTAGAGGCGTTTGTCCGCCTAAGAAAAGGTCAAAAAGTAGCCAAAAAAGTCGCGAATTAGCGGTGGTGGTGTTGGGTGGGCTTTGCCTTTGTAGAGGGGCGAGTAGCGAAAGTGCCCAATTGGGTGATAACGAATCGCGGTTTGCAACCTGCCAGAAACTGGTTGCCAAGCACATCTCGCACATGCGCAGTCGGAATTGCGAAGGGCTTATGTTTAGGTAGGCATACCTCTGGTTTGTGTTGGAGCATTTTGAATTGAAGTATAGGAGTTGTCAGGTACGGATATCGGATTTTGTTGCATAATGAAGCTTCATGTTATGAAGTGAATATAGCTTTGTAGGTGTGCACTTGCGACCGGTAGAAGGAAAGCTCTGCCGATGAGCTTCGGCCCAGTCAGCCAGAGCAGGTCATGCACACGGCGAGGTTGCGCACACCCGTAGACAGCACGTGTTACGGCGTGTAGACATCGAATGAGGTGGTGAAATATCGCCGTTTTTCGTCACTTTTTAAAATCACTACTGCTTAAAATATTATCATCATTTAACTAAATTATAAATTCTTTTCTTGGTCTCGGAGGTTCATTTTAGTGAATGAAAAGTAATGAAAAAAGCTTGCACGTCGGAAGCATTGAAAGGGCAAAATTTGGCACAACAACGTTTCAAAACGAGCCTAAAAATCTGTAATAGTTTACCCTTTTAGAGTGACCGGAGGGCACCACCTAGTTTTACCATTGCTTGTGTGTAAGTTCAACAAGATTCCTACGTAAAATTGTAATTTTAGAGTATGTAAATGATGCATTAATAATGCAAACGGGTTCAAACCCAGAAAACCCAGGACGATTAAACCAAAACATTCCATAAAAATACCAGCGGCATTTCTCACACGAAGGGGTCACCGGGACATGCACAATAAGGAGGCCTGGAAGAATAGAGGAATATGATTGGGTAATCGTTCAATCACCAAGGCATTCCATTCGGGTCGTGGCAAGGGGGGGCGGGCTCATTTCTTGTTAGTTCTTCTTGATTTTCTGCTGTATCTGCTGAGTGTATTGTGGTCAAAAAATGTTAAAGGGACCGGAAGGGGTCAGGCGGGGGAGCGGGGGGGGTGGAGGGCCTAGCGGGCGGGGGCGGGGTTTGCGCACGGGGTGGGGGGGGGAGGGCTGGGCGGGGGGGGGGGCGGAGCGGGGGGGGGGTGAGGGGGGGAGAGGGGGGTGGGGACGGGGGGGGGGGGGAGGGCCCGGTGGCGGGGAGGGGGTCGGGGGGGAGGGGGGAGGGGGGGTAGAAAGGGGTTGGGGGGGGGTTGGGGAGGGGTGGTTTGGTGGGGGGGAGGGGGGAGGGGAGGTTGGGGAGGGGGTGGTGATGTGGGGGAGGGGGGGGGATGTTGGGGAGGGGAGGCGTGTTGAGGAGGCGGTGGCGTGTTGGGGAGGGGGTGGTGTTGCGGGGGATGGGGGGTGTTGGGGAGGGGCAAGGGTTGTTGGGGAACGTGGGATTTATTGGGTAGGGGCGGTTGGGTGCGTCGGGAGGGGTGAATCGGGGAGGGGCCGTGTGTTTTTTGGGAGGGGGAACGGGTGTATCGGGAAGGGTTTGTATTCAGGGGTTAGTGGGCCCATAATTGGGGAGGGGGAGAAGGGGGTAATTTGGGAATGGGTGGGATGTGTGGGTCGGTGGGGTGACTCATGCATCACCTTGGTGACCTTGATGACCTCATGTGACCTAGGTGACCTCATGTGAACCGGTGAAATGTGACCTGGGGTTTTTTGGTGGACCTCATTGACCCTGGGTGACATGGACCCGGGTGACCTTAATTGTGACCTTGTTGCCTCATGTGACCTGCAATGACCTCATGTGACCCTAGTGACCTTGGTGACCTCATGTGAACCCTCGGGGGGACCTGGTGACCTAATGGGACCTTTGTGAACTCATGTGACCCTGGTGACCGCATGTGACCTTGGTGCCTCATGTGAAATTGGTGACCTCATGTGACCTATGTGACCATGGGGACATCATTGTTGAACTTGGTAACCTATGTGACCTGGTGACCTCATGTTGACCTTTGTGACCCGGTGACCATGGTTGACCTCAGGTGGACCTTAATGACCTCATGTGACCTCGGTGTGTGACCTGGTGAAATAGGGGAACTGTGGAAACATCTCTTTGGCCTCCCATTAACAAATCATGATGAGAGAGAGCAGAAAAGACGAGACTCATCTTCTCTTTGTCCCACGACAGACAGAGACGAAAGGAGGAGACCCACGTAGAAAAACCACCTCCTTTATTAGCTCACGTACACATAGGAAACAGAAAGAATAAAGACAAAATAAATAAAAAATAAGACAAAATGAAAAAGAAAAGAAACCAACAGTAAGTAACAACATTCTCTACCTCACGCCCCAGCCCTCGTTCCAATGCCTGTTCATCTCACCGGCGATTAGTCTCTCTGTTTTCTGAACCTCTACTATTCTTTAACTTATTGTTCTCTCAAGAATAGACGAGGATTAGAAGTAGTAAGAAAGTTTAGATAGTAAAGAATTGCGTTTATTTCGTTTATCAAAGGAAGAAAGGAACGAAGAAAGAAAGAAGAAGGAGACCGGGGCAGAAGAACCAGACAGAAGAGACAGAATGAACAAAGAAGACGAAGAAGAAAAAAAAAGACGCACTCGCCCAGTACAAAGACGGCCATTGTATTTTGTTAAAAATTCTATAAAACACTGCAAACTAAATGCTACAAATTAACAGAAAAAAACTGGTCCAGGATCATCCGGTATGAACCAGATTTGACATTTAGTGGACCCACTGGACATTTGACTTTAGTGACCCAATGTGCTCTTTGACCTCAAATGACCTTTGATCATTTTGATTTAAAATTCACATACTTCAAGAAATAAAACCTAGATGGTTCTTTCCATGAAAAATGTCCTCAAGCACATTTTTGATATGTGTGATCAAAATGTTTATCTTAATTAGCCCAAAACAGTGGTTATAAGGTGATTAATGAGTTCAACTTGTGGACTAAAATCAAAGGCTTTCATAAGCCAACCAACTTGGTGCAAATTATTTTAAGCATTGTTGTTAATTTTCACCGAATACGTGGTTGTCCGGGGGTTAAATATAGTGGACATTTTTGTGACATCGAAAGTGAACAATCAGATAAGTGTAAATGCAAGAAAATGGTGTTCAATTTCTTTTATTGGAATAGGTGGGCAGAATATAAGTATAAAAAACATATGAAACAGATCACATTAAAAATATTTCTTCGTTATTTCACTGTATACTTCTATAAAGTGCAAGGATCAACGTGTATGTAACATGTGGTGGTCGACTGTAAATGTTTTTGTTACATATTGAAAGCGTGTGTGACTTCCATATTTTTTTTATTTTTTTTATTTTTTGTATATCAATTTATAATGATAAGATATGCCTGCAGGTACAAATCTACAGGCATTTAGAGACAATAACTTTTGTCATAATTTCAGATTTAGCCAAAAGGATCAAGACAGAACTGTGGTGTCCGATTGTTACAGTTGATAAGTTTTAATGCCGTTTTGTCTGTATTTTCTGGTTAGAAGTATGCATTTTCCCATACTCTGTTGAGAAAAAGAACTGGCTAACATATTTTTAAAACAAAAAAAAGATCACCTTTCACCTCTGTCTTTGTGTAGTTTGGCAACTTGGAATAAAGTGGTGTCCGGCACGTTCCACTTGAACTGCCAGTCAAGTAAAACGGTATTATTTCAGGGAAAATGCAGACTTACATTCACTCAATGATAATGTTGCAAAACCGACAAACATTTCCAATCTACAAAAAACAATTCTGATAATTGATATGTATGATACAATCACTTTTTAGCATGCATCAATCAACATGTAACACGGACGCCGGTGTCCCAGGGTTACATGTTGATTTCCCACACTAACTCTAGGGAGAAATATGACGTCTTCAAATATGGCATTTGCCTTGTATTTCTGCAAATTAACTTCGATTTGTTTGACAAAGTGTATCAGAACACTGGAATGCCAAGAAATATATCTAAGTATGTTATTTTGAACATTCTTACATGTCACACTTTGAGGACATTTTCATGGAAAGACCCAAATGTAAATTATGCAATTGATTGCGTGACCAACAAAACTAAAAAGAACGGGGACGGGATTCTGGAGTATACACAATTGACCTCAATGCACATACCTGACCTTTGACCCATTTTTGGGAACTTTGACACATTTCTCCAAAAATAAAGTTGTATATACCAAACTTGTAAAAGGAACCACTGGCCCAAAGCCCATGCACTATAAGTCAAGTGACCTATAATTAACTCTGCATGACCTTTGACCCCATTTTGTCAAATCTATAAAACACTTCTACAAATAAAATGCTGTGACAACCTAACTTTAAACAACCACTGGTTCAGGACTTTTGGAGGGTATGCACAGATGAACTCTTCTGACCCCTATGTGACCTTTAACAATATTCTTCTGCAAATAGTCTTAGAATCATCAAACTTTGCCATAAGAACTACTGGCACAAGACCATGGGGTTTATATATTTCTATTGATCTCTAATGACCTTATGTAAACCAAGCCTATTTTGAAAAAAAAATCTGTAAAACACTCTTTCTAAAAAAAAGAGCAAAAATCACCAAACTTGCACACAAGAACTGCTTCATCCATTACAAACTACCCCAACTACAACCCAATCCACGAACCAACATGATGGGCGGAAGACTTGGTTAGTGATCCACTTGTTCTCATTTACTCTGTGAAATCTTAAAGCCAAAGGATGTTTGGTTTGGAAGTTATGAGCGAAAATGTGACCCATTTTGGTCGACCAATATTAATTGTACACAGTACTCTATGGGGCTTACAAAATCACGTTTTTAGCTCTCGCCTCAAGACGGGTAAATACGGCACCAAAACTTACAGATGGGGTTTTGGAGTGATGGCCAATCTATCAAGATAAAAACTTCATATCCTTAAATCGGGCCATCCCCCTTAATGCAACTGTAAAAGCACACCTCAATTTTATTTGCGGAGAACATCATTCATAAATTTTAGCCTGCCCTAGATTCCTAACGAAATCACGAAGTTAGCGGGTCTAGTGAGTTATTTTAATGGGACAACGGGCTCCTTCCCGCTCCCAGAAAGCACGCATTCAGGCGCGGATCCAGGGAGGGGGCGGAGGGGGCGCGCGCCTCCCGGTAATTCTGCAAAATCTTGCAAAATCAGCCCGTTTTGGAAGCTTTTGGACAAGTTTCAGCCTTTCAGCCCCCCGGTAATTTTGACGTTTTTCAAATCCTGGATCCGCCCCTGGCCCCGGGGGGATCAGTCTTCATAGACAAGGGGGTATCATCCGTGTCCAAGAATTCACGTAAAAAGGGTAGTTTTTTTCAGGACCAGGCACGTTACATACGTAACGTGAAAAGGGTCTAAAAATCTCCAAAAATCAAGAAAAAGGGTATAAATATTTTCTAAATGAGAACTTACGCATTTAGGGTCCATATTCATTTCAGCATAAAAAAAAGTGTTCCGGAAGTCTGTACTTGCCTTCAAAGCTGTGCTTTCAAATCCCTAAATTTCCAAAATTTTCCACGCTACGCGCAGTAAACAAACCATACACGTGATTTTTAGTACATGCCTATTGGTTTGAGATTGAGAAATGACGACTCCTTTTGTGATTGCCTGATTATGTCGCTATACCAAAATTGTTCTATATCACTGACCCATGAAACGGATGTTTTAGCAATTAAAACTCATAATTTATTTAAATGTCAGTCAATTCTAGGTTTATAATTTTCTTAAAAACAACTTTTGGGACATAATTTGGGGTGCATAATTGCGCGGATTCGGCAATTTTCAGGGAAAATGCCGATTATCGCTGCGCTGCAAATGCGGAAATAAGTGCCGAAAATAACGTTCTCTAAATGCAAATTCTCTCGGATCCTATAGACCCATAGAAAATGTCTTGAAAACTAAATACCCCAAGGTTTCCGCGACCCACCCCGTGCCGCTTACGAACTCTCCATGAACACCTTTAATTTTATGATTTCAAATAAAACCTTACATGCATGAACTATGTTTTACCGTCCCGTTTATACCGTCGATCATTGGCCTATATGCATTTTAAAGTTATCCACTTACAAATATCACATTGTTTTTATCAAATTTGCATGAGAACATATGTTTCGGAAAGCAAACACATTGCTTGGTATGGGTTCCGCGCTTCGCGCGACAGAGAGTGGCACTCCCTCCCGCATCATTTACTATATGAATTCTCTGCGACACTTTAACCCATCAAGTCTGTTTTACTTTTTATAAGCCCATTTATCATATCTATATTTTGCTATAGTGAATCACTTACAAATTTCAAATCATTTCTATTAAATTCGCATGAAAATGTGCGTTTGGAAAGTGAAGATTGCATGAAGCGCAATGGCCGCTCAGCAGCCATGTCGTCCACTTTTTTTGGATACGCCTCTGGCTCAAAATGCATTTCCCCTTTTAAATACCTTTCCTCGGATATATCCTGGCTGGAAAATTGACTTTCCCCAGATATTTTCTGAATTACACCAAGCTCAGACAAGCCTCTCTGGTGTGCAAAAAAAATTCACTGAAAGAATATGGGTTTTTGGGTTTTAACGTATAAGGGTAGGGAGAAAGACAGATACTTGTTTAGGGTATCAAATTGCACTACAGATACTTGTTTATGGGGCGCAACTTCATCAGTACTTGTTTAGGTATCATTTACGCTGCTGTGTACGTTTTTTGAAAATTCAAGTTTCGAAAATACATATTTAGGGTGCTTTTTATGATTCTTTACACGGATGATACCCCCTTGGCACCAAGGGGTTATCATCCGTAGCCACCATGAATTACAACTCCATATGCCTGACATACATCCCTTGTATTTGATCATATTTTGGTTGGGAAACTCGGTAAACAATCTCCATATCTCAGCTGTACTGCATGGTGGCAGGGAGTAATGACACACAAATCGCATCAATGGGGACTTCTATATGAAACGTCCCTACCCCAATCGAAAGTGTAAGCATTCGTCTTTTTTCTGATAAAATAGAACATAATGCACCAAAGCACATTTTATCTTACTTAATTCGTAATATAGTAATGACGACAACAACAATGTGGAAATGCCCTTATTCATATTGGTTCTTGGTCTTTCTGATAACTTATCAGAGCTCTGAGAGATTTACAAATGGTCTCCCTCCCTTCAATTGTCCAAGTTATCTCGCAAGTGTCACTAGGGGTGGGCAAGTGACGATCTTTTTTTCAAAAACGAGTGATTCTTAGGCCATTTTGGTTGCTGAAACAAATCCGGGAATCTTTTTTCGCCTAAGATGATTTTAGGGTTCGGTAAAATGACTTTTAAGTTATGTACATGAAGTCAATGGAGTTGGTGGTTAACATATTCACTTGCCAAATCTGACCACAACAAACCTTGACATTTATATTACTAGCACCTAAGCATAGTCATAGTGCTTCCCAAATATAAACACCTGTGTTTTTCCAAAGTATCAGTTCACGATTGCCTAAAATAAGAAAATGTTCTTCACCTTTGCGATGGGAGTAGAGAGTCCTCATAAGCACTGCAATCATTTTCACCTACGTCTTAATTATCATAGCCAGTAAAAACACCCCCCTCTTTACCTTGACAAGAAGTTGCCTTCTAACTTGTCTTTTGTCTGTTAATAATAGCACACAGTTTGGAATGAAAACACACTGGCTTGGCATCGGCATGGCACTGGCATGTTATGTACTGGTTGTACAGGCTTGACCACACAATACAATGCCCTTCATAGAGAGCACAATCTTACAAGTCCTTGGCAATATAAGTCCTGTTTGTTAGGTTAATAATAGCAGTACTTTGTTTGTTATGAAAACACTCCAGTAAATTGGCAGGAATTGACATGTTATCAGGCTTGACCTACAACAATACACGGTCTTTCAACATCCAGTAACCCATAAGCTCTGGGTCATGTTTTGGTTTATCTGTGTATTGCCCTTGCCTCAATTGAAATGAAATTTTCAAAACAATAGTGTTTTCTCTGCCATTGAGAATGACTTTGGATTACTTTTTCTTGAAAAGTGTTTAGCTGCTATTATATTGCACCTTTTGAGGAATTTCCTAGCAAATCAATGAAAAATAGTCGTTTTTTTTTTTGGTTTTTTCTGAATAGTAAAATATCCTATTGATTCATTAGCAAATTTAAAAGTCCATTTTATAAAACCGACCTAAAAATTCATCTTAGGCCAAAAGCGTTCCTGATATTATTTTTAGCAACCAAAATGGCCTAAGAATCCACTCGTATTGAAAGAAATTAGAAAAAAATAGATCCATTTATGCCCAACCCTAGTGTCACACTACCTTAGAGAAAAAACATCAAGTGGTACTGAAGCCAAGTAAGTTCTACTACATTGAAACATTTTGTTTTTAACATTAATGTTAGATCCGAATACCTGATGTACGAGTCTTTGTATCTATTTTGGTGTCTGTGGTTCAAATTTAACCCTAAAATAATTGCCTGCGTTTCCACATGCACACATTTATGTCACTTGCCATGACTGGTCCTTGGGTAGTGTCCCCAGACACCGTTCTCGCGAGTGGGGTCAAAGGTCATCTAGAGGTCATTTTCCAAAAATGGATCAGATTTAAATTGTTTGGTGTATTTGATTGATTTCATGTCAACTCACCCCTTGGTTATGTCCCACAATGTGCCCTCATGTACCTTAACATGGTAGAATTATAGAATGCTTGGTGTATCCCCATATGTCGATCGATTTATGACACTTAATAAAATGACCCTTGGTAGTGTCCTACACTTCTATTTCATACCATTTTATACATTACGAATATCCAACTAGTGCATTTTTTGTGCTCACGAAAGCCATCAGACACCCCTCATGCCACATTAAAAATTTCGGTGCGCCCACTCCTATTAATCCGCGGTCCCACGCTAGCATTGGTACGCCTAACCATATGACGTCACTGGCTACCAGAATCCTTTTCTCTTTTTTTGTGTTCTCATGTAGGGGCGCCATGTTTATTTTTTTTAACTGGGAATTAAACACTAATTTTTTTTCCCCATCAATCGCCCGTTTTATTGGAGACTAAGATCTATATTTCTTATCTGATATAAGTCTACATTATCTACAGGCTGATCAGACTTTGGATGATGTTTTTTGAATGGTGTTTGTGAATACTTTTCAAGATCTGAACGATCGGCGGTTCACAAGAGCGGCAGTTCAGACATTTGGAAGCTGTGACATAAGTACAGATATATATATATGTGTTATCCCATTACATGGTTGACCCGCGAGCTCAGTCCCTTTGTTTCGCGCTGCTCGTCTTGCGGGTATTAAGTGGGCTTATCCTTAGGCCAGTTTAGCTCCCCCTACTAGTCCACACGTATACAGCCAGGGCATTATTGGGGATATGTTTGTCCCTGTGTCGTTGTCTGCTCCCTTGCAGTAGTTTTCCATTGTTTTCTTCGCCTTGTCCGATAGCTCGCGGTGTCAGCCATGTCTTAGGTTCTTCTATGTTCGACTACCTGCTTATGCCATGAATCGCAAAATTTTCTTAAATTTTTTTTTGGTGGGGAAGGTGCCCTGTTTCTTCTGGTCGTCCGTCTTGTCTTCCTGCCTTTTTCTTTTCGCAAACCCTTTGTATTTCCTGTTTCTCGCGCGGTTTTATCACTTCGTACCTAACATCTGTTACAAGTATGCTTTTTCATTTTTCTCTTGCTGTTGCAGCAAATGATCCGCCGTCTAACCGGATGTGATACGAAGATGTAGCAATGCCAAGGATTTTCCCTTCGAAGACAGGACAAAGATCCGCATGAGCTATGTGTGAACTGTAGAACTGTTGTTACAATATATGTCCTTGTAAACATTCCCAAAGGGTGGTCAGAATTGAAGATTCATAAGTACTACTTTGATGAATTGGTGTATATATGGAAGGAATTAAGAAAGACATAACATAAGGCTAATGCTAAGACTTACCTTCTCCGTTCGGAGCATCTCCCTCCGGTTCATCCGCCGGTGAAGTCACTACCCCGACCTCTCAACATAAAGAAGTTTCAAGACTACACAAGGTTCTATACCTTTGAATCTAGTCTCCAGGTGATGTTTACGACGGTGGCTCACGGAGCTTTCAGACATTTTTTAGGGCTAACCCATCCAGCCACTCCAGCATTTATCAAGACTAAAAGGGCCAGTTATTGATGTTACCCTTGGATTAAGTGAATTATTTACGATTGGCTGGTCATTCCACCCCTTCCCATTCAAAGTGAATTGGAAGATTTTCAACGGTAGTATCCGACGGTGCCGCCTAATTATAAGTCTAAAGAAATCCAGCCAGGTTTTTGACTGCTCTATTCATTCAAGTGATCCGAACACTTGCAGTCTAATCCACGGGAAGAACTTCTGCCTCAGTTCAGTGATGATTCACAATACCTACCAGCAGGCTGGCACTTATTTCCATGGATGGAATGATAAACAACTTCAGTCCACCGTCGCCTGTGGCTCTACAGATGGTGTGTATGATATGAAATTAGGGCTACTTCCTTGTCGGCGGCGAGTGAAACTCACCGACCGTTGTTAAACCCTATAGATGAGAATCGAGTATTGATAAGGGTACCGGTGGTACTTCGGGAATCGGTCGATTTCCGAATAGATGTGTGGCTTTTGCGTGACCGATGATATGAGAGATAGTAATGAGAAAGCATGATTATTCCAAGTCGTCTCTACTCCTCCTACGGCCGTAGCATCTTCGTCCCCGTGGTGGTGACTCATCTATTCCAACTAGGGCTGCCGTTGTTACCGATGGTGTACCGACAAGTCATTAGACTTATTTAAAGGAACTATGACTATTTTATTGACGGAGTTAGTTTTTCTTTCACCGGATAGTCCTACCTATTCCTCCCCGACTTCCGCAGAAAGTTTAAGTTGTTGATGTAGAGGTGTACACGTAAAGGAATATTTCTACTTGCTCCCGTACTTCCATTCCCAGGGTCTCCTGTTGTTTCCGGTCCTCCATTTTCGTTCAATCTGGACATTTCTTTCGGCCGTCCGCCGTTGTTTCCCACGCAAGACTACTTCATCCGCTCCTCCCGCCTATTTCACCGTCGGGTCGCCCGTTCTTGCAGCTTCAGCGGTTTGTTTCTCGTCGCTTACCCTCTACCCATCTACCAGCCGTCGTCATGGCCTTTCCAGAAGGGTTCTCCTCTTCTTTCGATTCGTCTGTATCTGGTTTCCAGAAAGGATAAGGATCATTCTTCTACTGCCTGTAGACGTCGCTCTGCCTTCCAGAGAATCGCAGTCCAATACGCAAGCCATCCAGCGATAGTCACCGTAGAAGAAGTTCTTCTGAGAGAAGTAAAGATTTTGAACCTTTTTGGTCGTAAATGGATTCTTCTGAGGAGCATTTACAGCCGTCGCAGAGCCTTCTTTCTCACAGTATGGCTGCTCTGGTTGCTAATAATACTTCATCCCTCTCCGTCTAAAAGTCTCATTCAAGTAGAAGATAAAGCAATCATGACTCTCCTCGCTATGACTACCCGAAGCTCTAGAGGCTCTCCTTCAAGTACTTCTCCACTTCAACGGTCCAAGTCCCATGACCGGAAAGAATTCTTCAGGTTCAAGACATAGTGTAAAGTCATCTTCAATTTTCCATTAAATCAAGACTTTTATCAATGAGAATAAGTCAGTGGCTTCTCCTAGGCGAACTGATTCTAGACCGACTCGTGCTCTGGTGAAATTGAAATTGCCGCTTATAGTGGATTCTTCAAAGAAAATCTAAGTTTATTTGATGTCCTCTGATAAAAGCTATATCAAAGCCGAATGATAAAGTTTATTTACTCCAAGACTGGAATTTTAAGTTTCTGTTTCTGATGATAAGAGAAGTCCGCCGTGCAACATAAGTACTGAATCCCGAGGTGCTAGATCTGATAACTTGGATAGAGGATTTATCCTCTTTTGAATCACTATGTGATCCAATCACAGAAATGAGCCTAATCTGATGCCGCTCCTACCAGTGTTTCTCCTCGAGTTCAGCCACCGAAACTACTCAACCATTACGCTGATGCTCTCCATGCGTGCACATCTATCCAAGGTACTTCATCCAGACCGCACTAGTGATAATTTGGTGTAAAGATTCTGATCTGTTTGGATACGAAGTGAAGGAAATTTCCCAAATATTTGGAGCTCTCCTATTCCGATGTTTGACTCCCTTATGACGGAAACTTTTGAAGACCTACTTTTACCCTATCTCCAGATGTTGCTGCAACAACCTTTGTTTTTGCAGCGTGTTTGGTCATCGTGTTGAAAAGTGTTCTGCTACTCCTCAAGATTCTACAACTTCCGACCTTGGTTTGGCCGCAAAGTATTATAGGAAACAGGTAGTGACGCCTAGCTTCCTGTTCTACAGACTTAAGACAGACATTGATAGGTTCAGAGTCATTTGGACTGATTACAGAGAATACTCCCTTCTCAGATGGATTCCTGAGTCTTTCCTCAAGTTAGGAGATAAAGAATTCTTCTCTGTACCTTTGGTTCCTAACTCTGCTGGATACAATGAAATCTGATGAGAAGACTTTTATGCAGCAAGACACATGACGCCTTCCAGTTGGTGTTGAAGGCTGTTCTCTAAGAACATAAGGACCTGTCCATAGAGAGTTTTGATTCATGGAATGAGTGGCAAAGAACGCCGATCTCCGCCATTTGGAATAGATCGCTCGTGAGGGAATGAGAACTTCAAATGTAGCCTTGTTGTCCCTCCTGCCACTTATGACGGGTTCTTGGAGCCTATTCTAGCTGTCTAATTAAGCTAGTGATAGATGCCTTTTTTACTATGAGAGATCTTCAGATCTTCATCACGTTCTTTTCTTCTGCAGAGAGCTTTTCATCACGAGATGGCTTACATTTAGTGGCTCTAAGAAGAAGAATGCTGTTGATGCTTAATTGTTAATTTACAGCCAAAGAATTTCTCCTTAATGCTCCCAGAGGAAAGGATCTTCTTTGGCGGACAGTGGTCTTGTTTAGCTTCTCAGGAAGAAGAACTTGTAAAGGCGCAGAATCAAAGCTGCCAAGAGGTCTAATGGTAACAAGTCCAAGGCTCCTCCAAATATAGACCTTATAAGAGATACAGAACCTTATGATTATGGCACCGCAGAAGGTCCCTCCGCCTCCAGTTATGTCCTGCCAATAGAGGGAATAGAGGTTCCTTTCGAAGTCGAATATGGCTTAAAGATCGCAAGTTCACTAAGAGGTCTAGAACAGTTTTCAGAACTATTCTTCCTACTTTCCAGACGAGAGGCTCTAGACGTGGCGCGAGTAGGGAGGAAAGTACAATTGACTTCTACCTACCTTTGACGCCCGTGGGGGGGCGTCTGAAGTTTTTCCTCCCGTCGTGGCGCGGATCAATGGATTCTACAGACTAATGTCAGAACAGAATGTTTACCATTTGGAGTTACCGATTTTTCCGCCGATAAGTCAGATTCGGCAATACGCCTATGCCAAAGAAGACTTTAGGCTATTATATTAACGAAGGCAGTGAAAGAATGCTCAGAAGAATGCAATTATTTTCCATAAAGAAGATTATTGAAGGCTTCTATTCGATTTTTCTTTTCTTTCCTGGCGCTCGAGAGAAACAGGAGACCGCAGACACTAATCATAATCTCGCCCTCTGAACATATTTATTCGACCAAGAACATTTCCAAGGAATCCTTTTCATTTCAGCGGTCATCAAAGATTTGAAGAAGGGCTGGTTCGTCGCGACATTGGATTTAAAAGACCGCCTACCCCCTCCATTTCCAGTTTTTCTCCTCCTCATCAAAAATGGCTTCGCTTCAGATGACAACCAGTCTTTTAAAATCGCGTTCTGCATTCTGACTTTCATTCAAACTGCTCTCCCCCTTAACCTGTTCCAAGACTTAGTAAAGACAGGTGCAGAACATTCTGAAAGGGGGGCAAATCCAATTTTCGTCTACCGGAACGATTGGTTGATTGTATCCTGACAAGCAAATCAAGTCTGCTAAAGCTTACCTGTGGTTATGAATACGGTAAAAGAGAGCTTGGCTTTTATGATAACCTAAAGAAATCAAGTCGTATTCCAAGCCAGAAACCGGGGTTCCTTGGAGCGATTTTGGACTTGAAAACACCCAAATCTTTCCAACAGAAGAAGAATTTCAAGATTGAGGGATTGTATCCGCTCATTCTGAAGAGGAATTTTTCTCCGCTCATCTATGGCTCCCGCGCTTAGGGATGATGGCAAGTTTGGTAGACCGTTCTTACCCTTCTGCAGATTGAGGATGAGACTTCTCCAGCTACACACCTCCGGAGTTACTACCGAGACTAAGGCCGACTACCGTCACGATCTACACGGTCAAGTACCCCGTTAAATCCAAATATTGCGAGCACCTACCACCTCGATGTTAGGCAACACGAATATCTATGGTGGAAATAAGTTTCCAGGAGGCTCCTCATCAAGTTATTATCAACAACATACTTCGAAAGAAGGATGGGGAGCCATACCTTGAGATCCCACAGAATAAAGGGAGTAATGGTCCAAGAGATAAGAAGCTCATATAATGTCCTGAGTTTCTATCAGTCTACACGCTCTACATCGGTTCAAACAAATGATTCTTGGTAAGTCCGTGAAAATCAGATCAAGACCATCACGTTTGTTTGCCTCCATAATCACCAGGAGGGGACAAAGAGCCCATCCCTCATGTGCATACAACCATCCCTCCTCTCTCCTGGGTGCCAGGTATCAGTTAATTACCTCAAGGGCGGAACATCTCCGGAGTAATAACTGTGTATCGCAGACAGTCCTTTCCAGAGGGAACTCAGCCACGATGATAGCTTAAATCGGAATCAACCGTGGAGTGGCATCTCAACAGCCGCATATCCCAGATGTTTTCCAAACATTTCCAGCCATGGATGATCTGTTTGCGAACAGCAAAAATCACCAACTCCCAACATACTGCCGTGGCTGGAAACGGAAACTAGAAGCCTGGGGGAAGGACTGCTTTATACAATAAGTGGGATAACCTGATTGCAATCTCGCCTTTCCACCGAATAACACTTCGGGCAAAAGTACTGACGAAGTTCAGCAATCAAGGTCATGCAATGCTTCTTGTTGCCCCATTTTGGCCAAGTCAGGTTTGGTTTTTGAGGCTGGTCATCATGCTGGAGACCATCCAGACTGATTCCTTTAGTCAAAATCCTATGGTGGACGGAAGAAACAGAAGAGTGTCGCTCCAAAGACTAAAGTCTCAACACTTGACTTTTGTGGCATCTCTCTCAAGCTCGCCTTCAAACGCCAGGGCTTTTCAGAAGAAGCTGCCTCCCTGGCGGTGGGAGCACGAAGGAAGTCTACCCTCCATTATCTACCATAGCCGACTTCGACGATTCAATGTCTGGTGCAAGAAATAAGGTTTGATCGCATACTGCCTCTGTAGGAAACTTGGCTAACTTCCTTACGTCTCTCTTTTTCAAGAAAATCTCCAGCCTTCGACTATTAGGAACTAACCTGTCCTGCCCATTTCTACTATCCATGTATAGTCCTGACCGGATTAGAGAAAGATAAGGGTCTCTCGATCTCATTAAGAAATTTAAATAAACGTTCCAACATTCGGAAACTCACGCCTTCTTGGGATCTCCTTAGTCCTCCAATACGTACCTTTGGACAAAGCCATCTCCTTACTGGACTCAAGAAAGACAGCATCCTCCTTATGGGCCCTTCTACCAGAAGGTGTTCCGAAATTCATATGCGTTTCTCTACCGACAAAAAGTATATGAATGATCTCAGACTGGTCTCACAAGTTGTTACTCTTCTTCCTCGTGGCTTGGTTTCATGGCTAAAACTCAGAAACTCAGTTATGCACCTCAACCCATAGTACTTCCAGAACTACACCCAGTGTGCTGGTGATCCTGAGGGATAACGCCTTGTGTCCTCAGAGCCTCCGACATTATTAACCCCCCGCACGCTTTTGAAGAAATCTATGGATTCTTCAATTTCTGACCACCGCTTTATAACTACACTAAAACCTTACAAACCTGCAAACAAAACCCAACCATATCACGCGGGTCCACTTCCCTACATCTCTATGCTTTAAACAGTGAAAGCCTCGTCACTGGAAGTAACATCGCCCTTAAAACCCTCCTGCTCATTAGATAAGAAGTCAGGCAGCATCTTGGGCTTTTCACTTAGGAGTGAACATTTCCTGATATTATGGAAGCACACAGGATGAGGACGCCGACTACATTTCAAAATATTTAAATGAAGGACGTCCTTACTAGTAACCCAACGTGGCCACAAACCACTCCTGGACAGCAAAGCATCAGAGAAGAGGAGGGATGCATGTGCATCATTATAATATTCTCATAAGGTGAGGATTGCCGGTATTAAACTTCTTACCTTGATATTGATGTGTTTTATGATTTACTCTATCATGTTTTATGTATATGGCTATACTTATGGGCAAAATTATTAAGCTTCATTAAAAAGAACACAGCGAGTAAACTACCCCGCTACTACTGAGACTACCGGCTCCACTTCCTCCACCTAGTGACCAGTGTGCGGTCATGCACTAGTTGGATTCATTTCGTAATGTATAAATGGATGAAATGGGGAGAAAGATATACTCACCAAAATGTGAAGTTATTCTATTTTATACATGTATACTTACGATCCAACTCTTAACCCTCATTCCTCCAGGCCCTTCCCGCGCAAGTGGGGAGCTTGGGAAGGTCACAAAATGAGCAAAGGATCATGGGTGCCAGTGGCGATAGTAATGGGCGTACCGATGCTAGTGTGGGACCGCTACTAGGCGAGGGCGCACCGAAATTTTTAATGTGGCAGTCGGGGTGTCTGATGGCTTTCGTGAGCACAAAAAATGCACTAGTTGGATCATTCGTAGTCTACATGTATAAAATAGAATAACTCACAATTTGGGGTGAGATGTTTGTGACCTTGTGTGACCTTAAAATTGTCCCAGAAATAAAATGCTTGGTGGTATCCACATATGTCGATCGATTTATATGACACTGAGATAAAATGGCACCTGGGCAGTGTCCCACATTTGGTGGCCTAATGTGACCCTTGTGACCCTTGTGTGACCTAAATGGTGAGATTAATCCAAGCATTGCTTGTGTATCCACATTTCGATCGATTTTCCTGACACGTAGATACATTGGCCCTTGGGGTGTGTCCCACATGTTGTGACCTCATGTGGCCCTGGTGACCTCATGTCACCTTAAAATGGTCAGAATTATAAAATTGCTGGTGTATCCACATATGTTGATCGATTTTCATGACACTTAGATACGTGGCCCTTGGGAAGTGCCCCACATGTTGATGACCTCATGTGACCTTTGTGACCTCATGTGACCTTTAAAATGGTCAATTATAACATTGCTTGGTGTCTCCACATATGTCGATCAATTTTCATGACCTTAGATACAATGGCCCTAGGGTAGTGTCCCACATTGTTGCCTCATGTGACTGCATGTGACCTTAAATGGTCATAATTATAACATTGCTTGGTGTATCCACATAGTCGATCGATTTTCATGACCCTTAGATATATTGGCCCTTGGATAGTCCCACATGTTGAGGCCCTCATGTGACCTTTGTGACAGATATGACCTTAAAATGGTCAGATTTATTAAAATGCTGATTATCCACATATGTCGATCGATTTCTATGACCCTTAGATACAGTGGCCCTTGGGTAGGGTCCCACATGTTGGTGCCCTCATGGGACCTTGGTGACCTCATCATTGGCAGTTTTATGCCCTTTTTTCTAATATCAATCTTAAAAATACCTTGTTAAAGATGATATTATGCCTGTTTAGATTCAAAAATTGGACCAGAATAAAGTCAAGTTGACGAGATTCTGGTCAAATTAACAAATCTCCAGTAAAATTGACAGAAAACATTGTACGATTATAGGTACAGTCAAACGTTGATGAGGGTTATTTTTCAGAGTGTAGTCAATCGCATGTAGATTTTATTTGAAATACTGATGCATATGAACAATATTGTGAAACCTATTAATGGGAACTTCTAAAAACTAAGGAAACACAAAGCTGAAATTTCAACAGTCTCAAGAGGAAAATTGGGAGGAATACAAACCATGTGAGATAGGTGTGTGAGGGGCTATTCCATGTCAAAACTCGAGATGTGCACCGCAGCCTGTAATGGATTTTTTTCTTTTTAGGTCGCTGTGATTGCTGAATTTAGATATTGATGAGAAATGAAAAATCCTGAGAATTTTGAGCTTCATACCACCGTTCGTTTTCCCGCAGGAGCATTAAGAAATTTACGTGGGTCACCATCAAAATGCCTGTGCGATGCAAAAGACAATTTTGAGAGGGCCATAAATTGTATTGAAACCCTCCCCAAACTTTGCAAATCACTATCTGGGGAATGTTTTGGGTAGAATTCAAATCTGGCATCAAAACTGTGATTAGCTCCTTTACTCTTAAAGTTATTTTGGTATAAAAATGGCACAATTCTGTCATATGGGACCAAGTTTGGAGGGGTCCAGAACTCCATAAGTAACATATTTGTGAGTGTCCATTTTCTTGTTCATCTTGAGTCACACTCCAGGGAATCTTTCATCAGTACAAAGTAAGCACATTAGGTAAGTATTAAGTGAGTTACAGCTTATTGAAAACTCCCAATTTTGCATTTTGACATATATTGGCCCCCCCCCCTGAAAATCAAATGTTGACATACGACATCACCCCTCTAATTCAGATATGTTGAAGATTACATCAGACAAAGAACTATTCTTGAAAGAACCAGATTGGTGTCGTGATGTCTTCATTGTTTTCAGCACAAGACACTTTTGCTGAATTCCCCATAGAATGTATATGGTGATATACACTGGGCATGTACACTGACCTCTGGGTCATGTATACCTTTTGTGGTAACTTTGAGTGTGTTATTTTGTTGTGAAAAAATAAAGACACCCAAGCTATGTGTTCTGTAAGGAAATGTTGTTTAATGATACATCTTCACCATATCTGAAGTAGAGGAGTGGTGACGAATGTCAACATTGGTTTTCAGGGGGGTCAAAATGTGTCAAAAAAGTACAATTACCATTTTCAAGATGCTGTACCTCACTTATTACTTTTCTAATGATTCCATAATTGTATTGGTTTAAAGTTCTACTATGTAACTCTGATTGACCAAAAGATGGACAATAAAAATGTTCTTACTTTTGGAGTTATGACCCCCCCAGACCTGGCCCAGAATGAACAAAGGCACATATTTAGACCTCATTAACTCTAAAAGTAAACACCCTATGAACTTCATGATGCCAGATTTGAATTCTACACCAAATATTACTCTTAGATAGTGGTTTTCAAAATTGTGGAGGGCTCCATTACTAATCTGTGACCCTCTCAACATAGTCTTTCACATAGGCCGGCACTTTTGATGGTGACCCCCCCCAAACTTCCAATTACTCTACTGGGAAAACGAAATGGACTATGATGCTCAAAATTTCAGGATTTTCATATCTCATTAATGTCTACCACCACACTTAAAACAAAAAAAATCCATGACGTGCTGCAGTGCACATCTCGAATGTTGACATGGAATGGGCCTGAGCAAATTCGGAGCCTTGGATCCCTCGGAGATCATCTTGTATCCTTGCTTTCAATTATTCTTAACCCTTACCATGATCATTGTTACTTCAAAACCTAAATTGGCACCTTTATGTGCCATATAGGCCTACCGTTTCACCTACTTTGTATTATGTGTCGTGTGTTTTTTCTTTTTAAATAATATACTTTAAAAGTAAAACCCTACCTCATTTTTTGTGTCGTCTGCACTAGAGTGCAGGAAGACCCATACTAATCAAAATCTGTATCCATCCGTGTGTGTATGTGTGTGCGTGTTGTGTCTGTGTGAGTGTATGTATGTAAGTATGTGTGTATATGGTCATGTTTTTTAAGTTGGGCACCAATTGCGTTGCATGTGCATTTTTAAGAAAATTACATGGTTTTACAGGTTTGATACTACAACTTCAAAAGTTTACATTTTAACCCAATATAAGTATATATATATATTCTGAAAGCATATATTCTAAAGATTGCAGAAACAATACAATTGGCATCATTATACAGGGTGACTCCTGTATATACAGGGTGCAACACGCTAAATTAGGGGAAATATGCAAATTAGGTTATTAGTGTCACCCATAAGTAAACAGTGATAATGCAATGTTTTGACACATGTTTAAAGGTGCTTGTTCCGATTTATGTGTATTGTGTTCTCCACTTGACATGAGAGCCTGGCACTTATGCAACATACACCACATCAAGTACCGTGGGAGGAAACAAACTTGCGGTTTTGATGGTAGACGCATTAATGTGTTGCAAAGGCCCTATTCAATACTGTGGCTAATAAAACTGGTAACCACTACAACGGTGGGTTTTTTGGTTCTATCTTGGAATAACTGGATTCGAGGGCCAAATTTCAGGACGACAATGAGAAAATACGGCCTTTCATCTGATATCAAAATCGATACTACTTCTGGGTAAATCAGGGGGGGTCCCAAAGACGATCGGAACACGCCCCTTTAATATAATTAACTTAATTGCCCACCCAGCCATATATAACTTTTATCGGACAACTTCTTTTACTTGTAGTTATAGGGTGGTCAAAATTCTGTTGATAATTTATATGCAAAATCAAAGAATTGTTAATTTGACTCTAATTTTCATAATATGAAAATTAGAGTCAAATTAACAATTCTTTGATTTTGAACATATTTACGTAAATTTTAATGAAAATCATTGGTCAGTTGTATGCAAGAGCCAGATTACCAGCAAATGTATATATATTTTAATAATAAAAGAATTAAAAGAAATTTCACTTAACAGGGTGTCCAAAACAACACATAACATTAAGAATTGCACCTATGAACTAATCACAAATTAAATTTTAATCTGGTTGGAGGAAATTGTAGAGTGTCTTGTAAAGTTGCAAAAAACATTAGTTATCTAATTAAACAATTATTATCATACAAGGTGTTTGTATGTACAGGGTGATCCAATATAGTGTAACTTTTATGCTTTATCAATGCACTATATCACATTTTAAGTAATATGCATTGTAGGTCTGTAATACTCTATCCATACTGTAAGTTTATAGGATCATTGATCACAGCACATAATTTATAGTTTGATACTAAAATAATTTCAAAGTACTTTTCGTGATTTAACCAGCAATGATACAGGGTGCATCATATAGTAACATATAAGGCGCTCCAAATAACATTGTGTTGCATATGTTTCATCATGAAATAACAATCGTTATTGATTAATTCAACTTACTTTAAAAAGGATGACTTAAACCTGCTAAGTAACTAACTTTGACATATATTAATTATTATTAATGTAAAATGACATGTATATTGAAAAACAATGTAGGCCCACATTTTTTGCATATAAGTTTACAAAGTAATGACCAATTTGTGCCGAACACACAATACAGTAATAGTTAGAAATGGATAATTAGTAATTTTTAATTATCTAATTAAGAGATAGTGAACCAATGAATGCTTAAACTTGTTTTGCTAGACTGAGATCAAGTACAGAAACAACAAGAAACCCATGTAAAGTATGAATATTGAGACGGTGTACTGAATTGCCATTGTATAGCATTGTGCTCCTCCGCCACATGCTCCTCCGCCACATGATCCACCCCGACTAATTGGGCTTAATGAGTTACAGTAATTAGCACAAATTAAAATTTTTTGTTTCAGGAATTGAAAGGCCAATGTCCAAGGAAAAGAATGATACCAAACAAGCTCAGTCTAATATAAAATAAACAAGCTGCATGCATGTAAACATGTTTTAAAGAGTAAGAATGCAACAAATCCACCTTTTTTAGGTGCCCAACTTAAAAAACATGACAATATGTATGTGTGTGCGTGTGTTAATGCATGTGTACATATGTGCGTATGTATGTATGCATGATGCATGCATGCATGCATCTCCACAAGCAAAAGGCATATAAAGATGATACTTGCTAGTTGGGAATGGATACGGCAATGACATTTGGTGAGTGTGGTCAACATTCAGTGCCAACAATTTTGAAAGTCATTTCAAGGACATCTGGGTCATTCAAAGTCAAATGGTTGTATGGTCATGAAACTTGGTGGGTAATCCGATTTTGGTGAGGTCACGTATATGCATACAAAATGGCAACTATATGAGTACACGTGTACATTAACAAGCACAAAAATAAAACCACTACCTTCACTCAAGCTCCAACACACTTTTCTTATGAAGCTTTAGCACCATTGATGCTCTTGTTTCATTTACCTTCATCAGGCCAGGAAATCAGATTTGAACTTCTTTATCAATGTAATACATGTATGAGTTTTTAACAGCATTAACTTTATGTTGTGGTTTGTCACAGGTATCAGAACAGTTAACAGGCAAATATGGTAAGGAATATGCTCTAGCTTGCAGATCAGACCAAATAGGAACAGTCAATGAGAGAGTAAGTTGCACACATTGATACTTTGGACCAGTAAATTAGACTTCTTTTTAACTGCAATTTTCCTTGGAAAGAAAAAATTGTTTCTTATGCGCAACTATTTTCTTTGGTTTAATAAAATTCTGAAGGCAGCCCAAACACATGCTTTGCTATGGTTTTGCTACCAATTAGTAATAACAAAGTTCAACAAAGACAAGTACCAACTAACCAGCAAGGGCACTTTGGATGAATTAAAAATACAAAGTGTAAACAGTTAAAAACCATATACTACAAAACCCAAAATGGAGTAAAAACACACAAGACGAGAACACCCAACATGTCAGGATCATAAAAAATCCCTTTCTCATAGAAAAACAAAACAAAATATACAAATAAAAAGGTTGGGGCTAAGCAAGCAGACCACCACTCCCTAGCCTTACCATGTAGTTAAATGATTTGTAGTACAAAAACCATAATAGATTTGAACCTGCAAAAAATACTCTTTGTATCATTGGCCATCTTTGTCATAAAGATAATTCTTTAGTAGCAAAATTTTTTTGGCATGCCAAAATTTAGAATTCTGCCACAGGGAAATGTTATCACTTGAATCCAAGTATGGCAGTGCTAAATTTAACTTTCCCTGGACTTTGGGCTACTTTTAGCCCAGGTTCGCTTAAGTGGTTTCATTGTTTTAGCACAGTGAAACTGAACCATTGGTAACAGCTGGGGAGACATAGGCAATTCTGGCCAGAACCTGCCCTTGATTTCTAGACATAATGTCTCGCCTCTAGGCTCTTTTTCAATGAAACTATAACCCGATATCGTCTGGTCTGCCCACAAAATTGTGCTGGCTGCAAGTCACAACAGGCCAATCTTAACTGCTAAATTCTTGGTGTGAGGACCCCAGGAAATTGCCCAGCATGGGTCCAGGAAATGTGTTAACCAACAGTGAGACACCTGTTCCAGTACTGAACAAAAATAATTTTCAGTGTTGATTTTTTTTTTTGCATGTGTGTGTTTTTTGTGTAAAATAAACTGTTCTTATAATTTGATTACAGTTGAAACACAAACTGAGTGTAAAAGCACCACCCAAGAGCCTAGTAGAGAACTATCTTGTAGAAATTGCTAAAAGCCACAATGTAGCATATGAACCAGATCCCATGGTATTAGATGTAAGTATTCAAGCCTAAAATTGATTAGTTTTTAAAATGGTCAAGCCTAAATATTAACAATTTGAAATGATTACTGTGATCATACACACAACTTCACATTCTTGATTTCATTTGTTCCAAGTATTTTAGTTGTGATTGTGAACGATCATTTTAGCAAAAGGGTTAACTGAAAAAACTGATGCAATTCTTTTTGAAGGGAGGAGAGAGTCTAATGCTTGATATCGGTGATGACGGTCCCGGAGGTCCGCCAGAACCTCCTAAAGGAGGCGGAGGAGGCGGTGGTAACGGTGGCGGAGGACAGAAGCAACCCTTAGGCCAGCCTGCTCCTTATGGTGCATACCCACCACCACCACCTGTAAGTAGATTGAAATTATGTAAAGATTTGCTAAAAGATTGCAGGGAAAGGTGCTTATGAAGAGTTCATGGAAATTATGTAAAGATTTGCTAAAAGATTGCAGGGAAAGGTGCTTATGAAGAGTTCATGATACGTGTGATGTACTCAGTTGGGCAATGTCTTTATTGCATCATGGTGTACAAATTGCAAATTCCCCGTGACAAAATTCCCCACCAAGAAAATTCTGAAATGTTCAAAGTTAGGATATAATTTGTCAGTTTTGCTTGCTCCATCCCCCAACCCCCTGTTACCCCATGCCCCAAAGCCCTTCTCATCCCTAACTCCCTATCACCCCAACCCCCTCTTACCCTCAGAAGTTCAGTAGCCAACTGCAGACTAGCAGCTTTGTGTGTTGATGTAATCTTTCTGTTAGGAACAGATGCCCCCTCTCAACACTTTTCTCCTGAACGCACAACTGCATACATGTCCTAGTGCAGAATGGCTGCAAGTGTTTTAATAGTAATGTCACATTAACAAACTCTGTCAAAGCCCTGCACTGGTTTGTCATGGAAAATCCCTTTTAGGAATTTTGATGAGATGTTATTTACCCCGAGTAAGAAAGGGGAGAGTACTGATTATCATTTGTTTATATCTGATTGTATCTGGCTGCAGATGGATGACACTTACGGGGTATAGTATTATTATAATTTTCTTCTGATATGTATTGATATTGCCTGTTTTTAAGTAGTATTTGGACAAAATCTGGTCTTGTAGTTGCCATATACGCAATGTGTGCACTTGCATGTTTGAGTTCTTTTGTTTGATCAATCCAGTTCAAAAAAAAGAATTCACATACTAGTAGAACTCACCATGTGCATGGTAACTAAACCTCTCTACTGTTTACTTGGTGTTGTGCTACGGTGTGCGTTTTCTTGTGTTAAACGCCATTTCCGCATGGGCGCTAATAAGGACGAATATGGTAGTAATTTAATACAAAGTGAAAGTTTGAACAAAGTTAGTGGAACCAAACTTTGATGTCTGTCAGGTGTACTTGCCTTTGCCTATCTGTTTGTCTATATTGTAAGAGGTACTCCTTTTGTATTGTGTTCGTGGGAATTTGAGAACACTTTATGTTGTAAGCACCTTAATGAATGCACTTGCATTTTGCCAGGTTTAAGTTACCTAGTGTAGCACAGAACCTGCAATGCCAAAAGATTATTTCTGATATCTGATATTAGCAAGCATGACATTCATCCTTCTTTTCAAAACCAGAAGTAGTACCCAATTTTTTGTCATATTAATTAAGCAACATACCAAATTTGTTGAAGTATTTATAAAATATTATTTAGAAAAAGTAGTTTTGTAATTTTGGGAGCAGTTGAATTTAAACCTTGTTAGTTATTAACTAATAAGCATGATATTTTGATTTATGTTTGCCTGCTTGTCTATATTGTTTTCTATTAGAATGCGCACTCTTCTGCCCCTCCTTACATGCCCCCTCACCAGTCACACGGACCCCCACCCCATATGCCTACCAATGGTCCTGTTGCATCGGTAAGTTCTGTGAGATGAACTACATGTACAGCTGGTGTATGTCTGACATCATACATGTATCCATTGCCATCAAAACAGGTTCACCACACCACAGCGTAGGAATAACATGCATCTTCCATTAACTGAAATATTATTGTACCATATTTGACCTAATTAATGCTCTGAGCACTTATGGGGTTGAAACAGGGTGGGTTTGGGTACATCTTTTATGGCCAATTTTAAAACCCTTTACCTGGGAACCAGGGCTAGAAGTAGTCCAGATACTCTTCAGTGGTTTCATTGTTTTAGCGCAGTGAAGCTGAACCATTGCTAAAGCTAGGGAGACATAGGTAATTCTGGCCAGAATCTGCCCTTGATTTCTAGATAGTATCTCGCCTCTAGGCTGTTTGTCAATGAAACTGTAACCCGATATCATCTGGTCTGCCCACAAAATTGTGCTGGCTGCATGTCACAGCAGGCCAAACTTTTCCGCTAAAATCCTTGGTGTGCGAGGCCCAGGAAATTGCCTAGCATGGGTCCGGGTAAAGGGAACATTTAGAGTAACACTGATGTAACAATACACTCCTGCATGAGGCAGGACTTCCAATTCTCCTAATCATATGTAGATTGTATGTGGATGCTCCCATGAAAACAGTAATTTTATTTTTAAAAGCATTTGGAAGAAAAAACTTGGGTGTTTTTGGAAATTAATGTAAGAAGATGAAAAATTTAATGCTTTTGCACTGAAGGTAAGCATATTCTTTGGTTAAATCAGGAAAGCAATAATCATTTGTGAATTTTAGTAGCAGTATAAATTGGACTTTGGATGTTTTATTCAATGTACTAATTAATCAAGAAAGCCACTTACTGTCAACTATCCTTCAACTTTCAAACACAACACTGTATGCTTACCACCTGTGTGAATTACATTTTCCCTCATTAACTCCTCTTTATGATGGAGCCGTCATTAGGGCCAGGCTAGAGCACTAATTAGGTCGAATACTGTACTTCATCTTTCTCACTAAGCCAGTTGCCTAACTTGGTTTTCTTTTGCTAATCATGGAGCATCTGAGTTTATTTGAAGCATGACCATAAATAGCTTGGTTTTTATTGCTGCTTGCTGGATAATTCACCAGAGATAATCATCCCAAATAATCTTTACATGGGTATGGCTATATGTCCATTATAATATTACAAGTGTGGCTGTGGCTAATTTTGGAAAATTTAACAAATTTTGCAACTTTGTCCTGAAAATATTTTCTCTTTCCCTCTAATGTGACCATCTAACCTGTTTTTAGCAACCATCATGACTGTCTACACCTTCATGCACATGATATTAAAGCGGCACTGGCACATTTTCACAAAATATGAAATTTATTCAATTTGCTCTCAATTGATAGTCTAGGCTATTGGAAGAACAGAGATATATTTTACACATAAAAATAACATACCCAAAAACAGATAGGGACATTGATATAAGGATAAAGACATCCAGGTAATTTTTAGGCCAACTTTTAAGTTTTCCATAACTTTAATCAACAAATGTGTATATTACATGAATATTTTTGACTCGTACTCTCTGATATTAAAACCACAAATGTTATAGACCGATCATACAGTGTGCATAGCGTGGGAAACATGCATACGGCGTGCATGTTCTTGTGTTAAACGCCATTTTCGTCGTCTGCTGAATTTAACGTCGCCGGCGACGCGAAATTATAAAATCGTTCTGTTTACCCATAAGGAAGCTGATTTGGGTCTTAATCATTTCGGGTGAGGGCTTTTGTATATAAAAGCCTTACAAGCATGCAAAAATATCAATTTTGAAAAATCTTGAGGGCGCACTATTTTTCAAATGTGCCAGTGTCTCTTTAAGTGACTGAGTGCCTTCAAAATTAGTATTGAGAGATTTTTTTTAGTTTCTTAATAACAATGATTTGGAGGTTAATGATCCATGTGGGTGAGATTTGTAGCAAACTATATGTATGTAACAACGGATGCTTTTTGAGCAATTCTTAATTCTATAATTTTATAAAAATATTTATTCCAGTTTGCCTTTAATCAATCACTGAAACTGACAGGAAGGAGTAATCATCCATTAAAGGTGCTTGTTCCAATCGTCTTTGGGACCCCCTGATTTACCCGGAAGTAGTATAAATTTTGATATCAGATGAAAGGCTGTATTTTTCTTATTGTCGTCCTGAATTTTCAGCTTTCAAATCCATCTCTTTCTCAAGATACAGGTAAAAAACTACCGTTTTAATGGTTAACCATCAATATTAGCTCAGTAGTGAATAGGGCATTGCACTATGCATTATCGCGTCTAGCATCAAAACTGCAGTTTGTTTCCCACGGTACTCGATGGTCAGTGTGTACATGTGTTAGGCTATCATATCAAGTAGAGAACATGATGGACAAAATTCGGAACAAGCACCTTTAATTAATAATACGTTATTATCATTCTCATAATAGCATGCTGCATGCTAGGTTCAGGCATGTTTTAATCCAGAGTAAACTTGTATAACTTGCACTGTAGTTTTACTCATGTTTGGTAAGAATCATAGCCAATGTCTGAATTTTAGTATGAGGCCCTCATACAAAAATATGCTGAGGACATCAACATTGTGTTTTGTGAATATTTCAGTATGGCCTGAAAATGCTGAAGTTCATGACCCACTCAAGGGATTTCCTGTATCCTGCTTACTCTTGTACACATTGACTTAATAACTTCATACTCACATCACTGGCCCAAAAGTTGTCTGGAAGTGTATACAGTTTGACATCTAATGACCCTGACATGACTGTTGACCATGGGTTGGTGTATGTCACTGCCACAGGGATCTTGCAATTTGTTTTGGAGTTTGATGTAAATTTTGATCAAATTGAGGAAAACTATAGTCGGTGCATGCTTCAGTATGTTAATGATGAACCATTTAATGCTAGTCTTGCATGTTTATGTAGCACAACTAAATGAGTTTTGGTGTAATTACATAATGACAAAAGAGTATAGTCCCACCCTTAGTCTGTATGAATGTAAATGGCACTCAGTTGTGAATAACCAAAGAATGCTTGGGTAATGTTCTCAGCAAGGCATCATTAAGATGTCTACTTTGTTGCATTTAACCCTCTGTTACTGTTGACCGTGATTGCATGCCTTGTATCTATCATGTTATTGTTCTGCTTTGACTGCAGCGTCCAACTGATGCCATGGCCCCACCATACAATGGCATGTCTGCCGCTGCTGCACCTTCAGTCCCTCACACAACAATGCCAAACACACCTGTAAGTAAAAATGGTATCACCCATGTCATTTATATTCACATATGTCAACATCATGCTTTGCAATTGACTGATTACTCATCCCCCAGAATTCATTGAAGTGGTACCTCACACCGATGCAAGTGCACAATCAATGGGTTTGAATTTCAACAGTTGCCGAACTTACGATATGCATGCGTACTTTTGTTGGCGTTACGATATGCATGCATTCTTTTGATGGACTGATGCGGGGCGTGATGTCATCAGGTTTCTTTACAAATATGCATTCTGGGAGTAGGTAATCAGTTAATTCAGTTTGGGATTGCAGTGAATGGTCATTAGACTTTCATGGGTGGCGGCAACCTTTAAAAGTATTGAACATTTTTAGCTGATGGGAAAGTGAGAAACAAAACATAAGTTGTTAGTTTATGACCTGTTGTTAGTTTCTTATTTTGTTTTCCACATCAGTAACAGGTTTAAATACAAGTATTGTAAAAGTTAGGGACAGTTCAATAAGATTGATGCAGACAAACTTGATTAAAATACCTCTGAAGACAAATCTAAAGTGATTTTCTTGCTCACCAGATGATTACTTAACATCTGAAGATCAGTGTTTTCCCTGATGGATTTTTTAATTCAGCTAAAATGTGTAAAATTTCACAAAATTAGTGATTTTAAGGAATATAAAATCCTTAATAGCCGGGTTTCAAATGATCTTTGGGCCTGTTTTAGACATACTTTTGATGAAATCCTGAAAACCTTTTGCTTGATTTTGATATAAACCATTCTTATCAAATTCATAGCTTTGTAATTAGTTAGTCATGACAATATTGCACCAAGTCTGAAGCTCTTTATGACAAATGTGAGAGCCAGAGCAGAAACAATGTTGGGGCCCTTTCTAAACTGGCAACAGTCTCCCTCTCATTGGTGTAATTGCCATTTCAGTCAGTTTTTAGTCAGTTTTGTTGTATGCATTAAAGCGGCACTGGCACATTTTCACAAAATATGAAATTTCTTCAATTTGCTCTCAAATGATAGTCTAGGCCATTGGAAGAACAGAGATATATTTTACACACAATAACATACCCCAAAACAGATAGGGACATTGATATGAGGATAAAGACATCCAGGTAATTTGTAGGCCAACTTTTAAGTTTTCCATAACTTTAATCAACAAATGTGTATATTACATGAATATTTTGACTCGTACTCACTGATATTAAAACCACAAAGGTTATAGACCGATCAAACAGTGCGCATAGCGTGGGAAACATGCATAAGGCGTGCGTGTTCTTGTGTTAAACGCCATTTTCGTCGTCTGCTGAATTTAACATCGCCGGCGACGTTAAATTATAAAATCGTTCTGTTTACCCATAAGGAAGCTGATTTGATTTAATCATTTCGGGTGAGGGTTTTTTGTATATAAAAGCCCTACAACCATGCAAAAATATTGATTTTGAAAAATCTTGAGGGTGCAATATTTTTCAAATGTGCCAGTGTCTCTTTAAATGTAGACCTTTTTCTGTTGTCCTGTTCAAATTAGAAGAAAATGTGAACCAAACAGTAGTTCATCAAGGAAGTCAGATCTTACATTTTGTAAGGCAGTTTTATCAATGATTGCAAGGAAATTCAAAGGGGGATTGCATAGGTAGCTTACATCTGTGTCGTAAATTCAGAAGTTAGTATACCTCCAGATATTTTGCCAATTTGGTTAATGCAGGTGGCTAATGGAACAGGCATATCTAGTTTGCAAATTGATTTTTAATTCTGTCAACACTTTAAAAAATATATAGGTGTCACAGATTTTGAGAATTTTTCACATGTTGACCCAATTTGCCAAAGTTAAACCTATTTGGATTTATTGAGCCAAGCCATGGTAAAGAACTTTATGTATTACATACCTGAAAACCGTTTCCCTTATAAAGTTAACATAACCAAGAAAAAAGAACAATGCATCAGGGAGTGCCATGTCTGGCTGTACCCAATCTGGTTTGTTGTTTATTGTTAGTTGCTCTCATAAAATATGTAGTTGATGAATGATTTAACCACCTGTCTTTTAACATTGAAATTGTGCCTATTTTACTGTCTTACCTTGTGGTGCCTGACTTTGTAGTGGTGTGTGTCTAGTCTAAATTGAAGTACATTCTACTTGTTTGGTACCTGTATTGTACTTATTATAATATTCATTGTTCCTATTTGATGTAAAGGAAATCATACAAAATGAGAATTATTTACAAGAGTGAATAAAGAGGCATACAAAGAGGGCAACAATTCAAATCTGTTATACCTTATCAAATTAAATAATACTGTTACTGTGCAAGTTGTAGGGATTTGATGGTACAGTTATGAGGCAGTGACTTTCTTTAAGCACCAGGCTGTGAGTGACACACAAATGGCATCATTACAATGTACACAACACCCCAATATCATGTCTTGCATTGTTGGACTGCAAATTTTACTGGCCCAGGAATTTTTAAAGACAATTTGCCTATTGAGCAAAGAAATCAACTTGCTGAAGTACATTTCTTGGTTTATTCAGCCCATTTTGGGGCTCAAGCAGCCCCAAACAACTCAAAATCATGCAGCCTATTGAGAAATTTCCTGAGCAAGCTAGTCCGTCCTTGATGTCTTATAACCTTATGTTAGGCCGTAGAAAAGCTAAGAGGGTGGATTTATGGTATTACTAGTGAATGACATTATAATGAAGGTTTGATTCATCTACCTTGCTCTTTCCACTTTGTTGACATTTCATTCTTCCTTGTCAATCTCTTTTTAGGCACCACCTTACTCAGCAAATGATCCTGCATGTAAGTAGATAATACCGTTTAAGGTGGGTTCATACTTCGTCGGCAGATGTCTGCAGATGCTAGCCTTTTGAAAATGCTTTTTATGCAATGTGTATGTTTAAGCACTTGGCGTGCAAAGCGTGTTCGAAAGACTAGCGTCTGCCAATGTCTGCCGATGAAATCTGAATCCACTTTTCAGTTTTCAATTTTATTGGAGGTCCACATGACATCGAGAAATTTTTCTGTGGAAAAAAGTGAGAAAAATTAAAATTAAGCTCAAGTGGATTACCTCACTTCAATGAAAACAAAATTCTGCAGATTAGAGGATTTTTTTTAGCCTATAATATATAGGCTATTGTCATCACGTAGCAAATTAGAGTAGGAAACCCAATATTATCTCATAAACTAGTCTCTCATGTCTTGTCCAATTCTTTTGAAACTTGCAGGTATGCAAGTAATAACATTTCTTTGAAAAGTTATGTTGTGGATTTTTAAAATTCTGAGCAGATGTTGCGTTTTGGGGCATTTTGTTCGGCCTTTTGTGTTTTGGCATGAATTGTGTTGGTAGGCAAAGATTATGGTGATTTGTCTGTTGTCCTATAATGTAGATACATGCTGTGTGAAAGCTGAAAGCCATGCATTATCAATGCTGGCCTAGAGAGGCATTGCATTTGCAGCCTAGTCTAATAACCACTTGGCAGTAAATTTAAAGTTTACCTTGCTAGATGATAGTTATGTTATCAACTTCAATTAGCACTCTCCATTTCACAGTTGGTTTGTCCTTGGACATTCAGTGGCTAGCTCTATAGTAATACTCAATTTTGGTCTTCACTTGACCATACTTGGTTTCATTTCAACTTTTATGCTTTCAACTAGCAGTGGTTATGTTTCAAGTCATTTTCATCTTAGGACTCTAGTTGTGGGAGATATTAGCCAAAGAGAGTGCTGCGTGGTTTGCCAATCTCATTCACGGCAAATCAATGTTCACACAATGGTTCAAAATAGCACTAATAATAGTGATATGCTTAAACTGTTGTACTTGTTGATCCAGCCTATAATAATTCAACTGACGTCCAACCAATCACCAGTGGCCTTTTACTGCTATCTGGAGCCAAGGTTAAATATGCCCACTGTGTTGTCTCTTCTTGGCAAGCTAACAACACTATTGTAAGAGTATGTATAACCTTGTGGCTTGTCACAAACAATATTAACTGAATGTGAACATGTTTTATGTACAATATCCTTATGGAATAAAAGTCTTCAACATTGTCTAGTATGATCAGTGGATGAAATTAGCCGAATTTGAAGTGCCAGTGGTTGAAAACGGTTTGTATATTAGTCAAGTTACATTGGTAAAAATCACTTACTTATATTCATCAAAGTTGTGACTGACCCACCACTTTACTACCAGACACGACATACACTACTCTTTCCTTTTTGACAATTGATGAAAAGCAGATAACTGAACTGAGCATGGCCTGCGTGGAATTGAGCTGTTTGTAAATAATGTATGCTTAATTGACTATTGAGACATTGAGAAATAATATGCTCAGGAAATTTTACCATCATTTGTAAGCACATAATGAGTGAGTTGCACAGACATAATAGTCCTAGCATTTGACACAAACAGGTTAATTGAAAGTCAAGTTACCATGCAAATTAAGTTTACCGTGAGAGATGAGGGAAGAACCAAAAGATTGAAGTTGGAATTTACTCTCTCAATTAACTGCATGTTTAAGGTTCTCCCAGCTCCATTTGCAAATTCATATTGCGACACCTGGAATATAACCTCCATTAGGTCACCTTGCAGATTAAAATATTGAACTTAAAATATATACCAGAAAAAATTGTTGTTCCTTGAAATTGAACATGGAATTAACAGAATTTTATAATTCACATATTGATTAATGTTTTTTCATTAAAATTGGCACATTATTGGTCGGTGTAAAAATCAATTAACTAATTTAATACAACACCGGTACGGTAGGGCAAAGGTTTTGCATAGGTCTCCATGATTGCTATTATGGCTATATCACTTGAATCCTTGTTGCATGAAAAATGAATTATTTACAAAAAGACAAAAAAACAAAAAAACTCAGATCATATGCATTTATGCAAGTTCCATTATAATTCATTTCAATTATAGCATGAGAATAAGTAACCATTTGCTATTGTAATTTGCTTATTGTGGATTAACGCGCATTTGTATCATTGAAGATGGTATTTTCAGATTTGTAAGGTGGGATTAAGCATTAATGCCTGGTATGCATTATAAAGATGCAAAAACAGGCCCTGTTCCACTATGAGGACTTTCAAATGTTTTTATAAAATTAAGAATAAACAGAAGTAAACTTTTAATTTAGTGTAGACAAACACTTGCTTGATGCAATGACTCCTGGGCCTAAAGAAAAATAATTTAATTTAAGTTAGCAATGAGAAGATGTGAACACAATAGTCACACATCACATCATCACGATTCAAAGAAGTCCTGATATCAAAATCACCCCTAATACTGATTAAATAATGTATCTGTCATTACAAAAGTGTTGGTGTGTCCTTTAATACTAATACCTCTCCTCCTAATGTTTAAATGTTCATATGCAAAATAATAACAAGCTTAAATATAGTTGTTATGTTCGAAGCTAAATTCATTAGGGCAGATTTAACGGACGCCTTTTGATATAATTATGTTTTCTTATTTAATGTGGCAAATTAGATATATTTAAAAGCAAATGACTAAATATCAATAGATAGTAATTTGTCTTTTCACACTATAGTTTATTGTTATCAAATAAGAACATAATTTCTACTGCCTATTTCATTTTACCACTTGATCTTGGAAAAGTTGTATTGCATTGTGTGAATGTTTTAGTTAGGTTGAAAACCCACGGCTTTGCCCTGGCATGTTACTCTTTGAAGTGTTAACAGCATTAAAAGATAAACAAAGTTAACAGATTTTTAACCCAAAAATAACCAAAGATTAATTAATAGTACATCAGCACCTAAAGTACTTTATGGAATCAATCACATTTTAGAGGAAAATGTATTCTATTGAGCGCTGTTATAAACGTGAATCAAGTATGGTGTTGTTTTATTATTTTCCCCGTTCTGTAGCATGCATGTTTGAAAAAATCAAGTCAGGCTAATATTGTAACTGCAAATGCTTAACTCAAAGCTACTTACATGAAAAATAATCTGTTTCAAACAAGTCAAACTATAGATTTGTATGCATACTCACACACAAGAACAAACATTTTAAAATACAATTGACGTGTTTTTTTTTATTTTGAAGAACCTGTTATTGATATAAAAAGTTTTAAAAGTTTTCTTAAAGATGTTATTTTCACCTAAATATAACATGTATTAGACCTACGTGATATTCCACTATCAGGTTATTATCTTATTAGCCAGTTTCATTTGTTTTGTTTCCATATGTACCCCTCTTCAAAGTTCTACATGCAATTTTTTTAATTATTTTTGGCCTTAGGGTTAGGGTATTCGTTAGTGTAAGGCCATAAATAAAAGAATTTGTTTCCTGTACAATTTTAAAGGGGGTACATATGGAACTCTTTCTATTTTTTTATTTATGGAAAGTTCTTTTCCATAATCAAAAGAAGGATTTTTCCACTGCACTTCATTCTACTTCTCACATTTACCATTACCAAAGTATACTGAACTAAAAATATGTTTGCTTGCAGACCAGGGCAAACTTTCTAATGCATAGAATGTATCCTTGTATGGCCAGGCTCATATTTTGTGGTTCTGGTACATGTAAGCTAAAAATACATTGTTAAGTCATAAAGTTTACATAGGCCTACTCCATGATTGGCTATTGATAAGCCTACATCACTTGAAGTCCATATCAAGTGAAAATGAATTTAAAAAAAAAAAGCTCAGATTAGTGTGGCATATTTAGGTGGGGTTCACATCATATTTATTAGTTAAATTAAGTATGACAATGAAGTAACCATTTAATATTGCAATGATTAAAGGCGCATTTGTATTATCGTACATATAAAAACAACATTTTTGGCTTAAGTTCATCTCAGATGTGAATTAATACTCTGGTATATAATATAGATGCCAAAACCTGGCTTTAAAAAGTCATAAACAAAATTGTAATGTGCCATTTTCTATTGTAAATAATATATAAAGGTACTTTAAAGGATGTTGTTGTTGTCTTTGAATGGCATCATATTATAGGCTACTGCATCATTGATGCTCTGGTTTTCAAAATAGAAACAGGATTTTTCAAAACCTGTGTAGGTGGGAAAGATTTTGATCCATTTCTGAATAGTCTTTGTCAAAGATGCCTCGCATTTTTATCCACCAACCGCGAGTGCACTGATGGCGCGTGTCGAGTGCCGAGGGTGTGAGGCCGAGCGAAGTGAGCTGTCTTTGCGCAAATTGGTATTTCCCTGTGCAAGCATGATGTGTCAATCAAAATATGTCGTCATTGTAAGCACCGCCCAATTTCATTGATGACAACGTTTTCAGATACTTGCCAATATCGATGACGTCGCCTCTTAAAGATTACCATATTGATTTTTGCACGGCCTAATTAGCATACGATTCAAAACAAAATAGTTCACTCGACGAAGTTCTTGACAGCTGCGAGTGCGAGTGAGTCTGTACGGTATGTGAGTGGCAGATGGGCCAGTTGTAGCCCAGCTCTGCAGAAATAAAAGTCCCCAGTAAAAGTTATGGCAGCCGCCGCTTTCATCAGGAAATTATTTTGTGTCACATTCCACTATCGTTTCCAAATCTGAGACAGGCCGGTGAAGCCTGACAAGGCAGAACCTGAAACAGAAATTGGAACATTTTCTTAGAGTGGACGTGGTGACTCTCGGTTTCACAAACCAGGAAGAAGGGAATAAGGTGGGAATCTATTCCCACCTTCCCTGCACAAGCACACTGAATATGAGACTAGTCATGGGCATACGTCAGTCATTTTATAAAATATTCGTACTGCAGTGACCAGTCAAATTCAGGCATGACAAGTGATTTTGAACATTAAATTAAAATGATGAATCCTGACCTGCGTATCATCATGCCACGCAAATGTGACGTGTGGCGAACGTCCCAAAATTCAAGCCAGAAATGAAGCCCAGTTCACGAATTCACGCCGAGAATTTAGGGGACACGCACCTCCTTGTCTAGACAAGAACTTACCTCGGCAGGCTCGGGAACTTACCATGACAAATTGACAAGGCACCTCCAACATACTGCACAATTAAGGCTAAACTTTTGGCCGAACCATGGCATGGCTGAACGATGCGATGAAACTACGTGTACTACAATACAACATCGTTCACTACAATGACTGTAATTCACATTAATAGTAAACGTATCACATCAGTACACGTAGCCGTAGCTTCAAATACGCTCATGCTCAACACAGTACGTAGTTCTATCCAGGCTAGCTCGAATAATCCTACACCAGGATCCTACACGGTGACAAAACGATGTAATTCCACCATGATTTTCACCGGGCCATTTTCGCAGCAGCAAGTTAGCAACAGTGTTCGCCATTTTACATTCCAGCTGTATTCGCTTTGTTTTGAATCGGTTACCAAAAATCCAACAATTGAATGGTTATTGATCAGTTCCAATAAACTCGTATTCTAGGAACTATTTTAAGCAAACGATGACATCATCATTGACCAATCAACGATCGCTATAGTTTCGGAAGAAATATCCCTAAAATCAATGAGTAACAAAGAAAAGGGAATATTTGTGAAAAGGCTTTGATTACGACTCAACTTTCAGCGGTCCAGGGAGGGGAGGACTCACACAAATTGAATAAATATTCAAAGTCTTGATAAAGGCTAATTTCTGAACAGAATTGGTTGTCTTTCTTGAAACAATTTTGTACAAAATAATATTACCTGGTAAGGATTAAAAATATAAAAACATCAGTATTCTTTCTCACAGCTATCCAATGTGACATTAAAATGCCATTGTAATGACTATATACATGGCATGTGAGCATCTACTCAAAATAATTCTATTATTATATGAGCACTGAATACCCTACCATCACTATACTCTATATACCTATATTCTGTTTCACCTTGTCGTGGCAGTAGAATGGACGCACAAGCGCTGGCGCTGCACCCAAGTGCGAGCGTAATTACAAGCGTGAACAAAGATGACAATACATGTGTGACTGCTGTGTGTAAGTCCACAATTTTCCACTGCCGCAACGAGGTGAAACAGAAGAATGGAGTAATCAATATATTCTGTACAAGTCTTCAAATTAATGCTTCAGAGATGTGACTATTCCGGAAATTTCTGGATTTCTGGCCATAAATAAAAAATTCTGGAATTAAGTAGCATACTTTGACATAAATCCTCTATTTTAATATTCACACATATGTCTGCTTCTTTCTCTTAAACCAGATCCTCCTCCTCAATTCAATGGGACACCAGTGCAACCTCAAGGTCCCCCAGGTGGTGTGGCACCCAGTGGAATTCCCCCAGGCCCTTCACCAATGGAGGGACTTCCAGAGTTACCATCAGTGCCCGCTGCAAGTTTCCCTCCACTGGACAACACTGTTGGGGCTGATTCGGCAGGAGGGGAAGATGTTGACTTTGATGATCTCAGTCGGAGGTTTGAAGAGTTGAAAAAGAAGAAGTAAATGGGATTGGTTAGATTAGGAATGGGGGAGAGGTGGGGGGGGCAGAGGTGGGGGGGCAGAATGAATGGGAAGTTAAGTCCATGAATTGGTTATCATATTATCAGTAATTTTTTTTTTAATTCAAGTCAATCAATTTTAGTTTTGAAAAATGTTCATTCCATATTCACTTTATTGGACTCTCTCTCTCTCTTATTGAGTAAAATAGTCTCGTCTTGGTAATTTTTCAAATCAATGTGTCCAAATTAAATGTGACGCAGTCCGATCCACCTGACTGATGTCAACAGTGATGAAATTGAGACAAAGGGAAAGTAATGTTGAAGAAAAATCAGATTAAATCTTTTTTAACCCCCTGAAGTTTATCACCTTTCTAAGAGTATCTCTCATTGGTTCATTACATGATATAGCTGAAATAACCTGTGAGTAACCAATCAAAGTAGACCTCCTATATATCTGTGCATGCACATTTATGCTTTTCTACCATGTATGTGATGGGTTAATTAAGCCATATAACCCCATGAATTACCAATCAAATTGGTTAGTAATTATAAATAAAGCCCAAGGTGTTTAAAGGACCATGACTTTGCAGTTATATATGCTATAGTCAGGGACGATTAGGCGACCAACTGCTCGTATGTCAGGGTTTGTCAATAGCGCGGCGCGGACCATGATTGGTTTGAATGTGAAACAGAATAGAATATGAAAATCATACAAAAAGCCCTATTTACGTCGGGTTTTCAACTCGCGTACAAAATAATTCACAAAAGTAAACTTCTGTTTTAATAAGCTTTGATTGTTTACAGATTATTATTCATGGCCGCCATTTGTTCTACATCGTCAAACTATGTCAGATGTGCATTGGTCACCTTATCCCTGACTATAGAGACTTGGGGATTTCAAATTATAAAACTGGGTAAGCTTATAATAATGATATCTACCAAATTTCAATAATTGCCAATGTTGGTTTGGATGGATCGGATCACAAATGACTATAAGAACTTGTCGTGCGAGTGCAAGAAGGTTGTAAGTGCAATAGCTCCATGTGATAAATCTGTGTGCTGACTTATGACTATTTTGCACTCGCACAGCGATTTGTAATAACATATCTAGTCCTTGTTGAAACATAAAAAATGTACTTGTGGCTAAAGGAAGTTGGGAGTATAGGTTGGTCTCAGTGAAAGGTAGGTGACCCATTCAACTGGTTTTTCATGTTTTCTCCCTCACATAAAAAACGTGGGGAGAGGAAGTTGTAGATCGGGTCACCAAGGAATCGTTGACTTGTTGATTTGAACTCAAAGTTAGTGAATGTCTAGATTACTACTGGACTACTGGACATTAGTTTTGCAGAAACATGGTCAACAATTTCAATGTGTATTTAAACTAATGAGGAGAGCATTTTTTTTCTCCAGATTATAATACAACTGAGAATTTGGTCTATCCCAGTGGGACAGTCAATTTAGCTAGTTAAAACTACTCAAAATGAATTTAATCACTGTATGATATTTTATTTATATCACAAATTTTTTGATAATATTAATGTAATATAGTTGTATATCTGCTTTGTTGTAAATTTACAGTAGTGGTAAGATATGTATGTTAAATGTCCGCAAGGAACCTTGCACAATAATACCCCTAGGGGAAGTCATAAAGGTGTGATTAGATGCCTGGTTGAGCAGTTACGTGGTTAAATTATTGACCTTTTTAGCAAAATTGGAGCATTTTGGCTTCAGGTTGAGGAAATTGGCCTAATTTTCGAACAAAATTTTTGAAAAAAGCAACCCATTTCTATACCAAAATTGGAATGAAAAAAAAGGGTCCTTTATATATCATCAGGCCTCTTTTTCAACCACAATGAGTACAATCAACAGTGACATGAAGCAATGCCACAAGACTGTGGTATCACATTTGGTTGTGTGCAGTGCATGCACAGTGGTGCTATGACATTCACTCGGGACACTAGTCGCCGTCACAATTCCTTTTCTGAAATAGGCATCTACATATGCACACGAGAGTTGCTGCGTGTAACACGCAGACTATGCATTTCCTTTACACATTGTCATGGTTCTGTCTGGCGGGAATGTTGGCGTAATCTTGAAGCAGAGAAAAGGAATTATCACAGAGTATAGCAAACTTGCAAATAAAGCAAAGCCTTGATAAAAGGCTAAGTATGTATCATTATGTACACTGACTTAATGATCTGTTTATTTTGTGCTTATTGCTTGTTTTCCCTCTCCTTTATTATCTTATGATGTTGTTGTTTATGGTCTACATGCATAGAGTGGTTTCTTATGAACCGATTTGGCACATGAACAGAACTTTTGTTTCATTTTAAAGATCATATAATTCTTTGCTTTCACTTAGCATGTTTTTTTTTTTGTTTTTGCAAATAGCACTAGGCAAGAGTTCACAAAAGCACAAATATCAGATTTTCTCTTTTGCCTTTAATTCAAAACTAACTATTGGCCTTAGAAATTGTTGCAGATGTTATGTTATTCACTCTATGAATTCACCAAATAAAGACAATTTATTTCTGTGGAGCCAAAAAAAAACAACAGATTTTAAGTGATCTGCTTAGGTACTACTATAGGAGATAACCCCAGTGTAGAGAAGGGCCCGTCATTCATATTACGCATCTTATTACAAATACTTAAGCTACTGTATCCTCCACACCTGTACATCAGAGTTGTTTACTTAAAACGTGTGTGTGTGGGGGGGGGATTTCTACACACTGTCCTTTAGTTAATCATTTTTTGATAATCAGCATTGAGCTTCAGTCAAAGAGTGTCTTGTAGATATTTCATCAGACACAGATTCCTCACTTCTTTTAGGTTACACCTGGTATCAAGATACAAAGGACAAATTTATTGCTTATGTACTTATGAGTATACCAAGCCAGGAAGTGTCCTTTGGCCAGGATAGTGGGAGTGATAGTGCAAGCTACTTCTGCTACATTGATCAAGGTTTCCAAACTAACACATCATGTTGGAGTAAGAAAAAAAATGAAGCTCACAGTTTCAGGTTTTTATCAGTATATAGATAACAAAGTTATACACCATTTACTATAGGATTGATATTTGATATTCATATAGTAAAACATCTATTTGTGTAATGACCTTTGCAGCTTTTGGTACGAAAACTCATAACAAAAGAATCATTAAATAAACATGTATTGTGAACAAATCCCTGACAAGCACAGATTGATATTTTATTCTTTACTGTTATGAAAACTGGTAACGCTTCTCTTTGATACCTTTGACAAAACTATGGATTATTAATGTATGTCAATAGCTGCTTTTATGAGAATAACATGTAGGACACATTTTATGTGTCTAAATCTACCTTTTTTGAATAAAGACTATTTGTCATTAAACAGTGAATTTAATGCCATTTGTGTGTCTCAACTGTTTGATTTTTGGCTTATTATGTGCGGGAGGCCTATGCTAAACCATTCAGATGGTGAGTGAGGTGGTTTTGAAAGTCGCTCGAGTAGCAGGACAATACGGGGTGGAAATTTTAGTCAGAGGATTTGTTGGATAAAATTCTAAAATGGCCATGTGAGTTCAAGGACATGCTGGGCTTCACAGTAACACCACAAAGAAGTCGAAGGCACCCTACAGAAGTCATTACTGACCTAGATTTTGCAGATGACATTGCCTTGCTATCTGACACACTACAACAAGCTCAAGAATTACTGGCCAGAGTTGAGAATGCTGCTGCAACAGTTGGTCTTATGATGAATGCTTCTAAAACTAAATTCATGGCATATAACATCAAGGCTGATGTCACTCTGTCACAATAGAAGGGAGCCAACTAGATCAGGTCCAGGACTTCCAATACCTTGGTTCTTGGTTGGATGGTTCAGAAAAGGATTTTCATATCCGGAAAGCCCTTGCATTGAAAGCTTGTAACAACAGGCGTACTCTCAGGAAATCCAACTTGCCAGACATGGGCTAAGATTAGCTTCTTTCGTGCAGTTGTTGAAAGTAATTCTACTCTATGGTGCAGAGGAGGGACCTACAGACCACCTTGAGCGCCCGCCTAGACATGGATGCTATACAGACTTTTAATGATGGTACAAAACCTCAACTGAGAATCACACCCTACCACGGATGTAATATATGGGGATTTACCCAAACTGTCTGAATAGTTTAGAGGTCGGCGCCTGATATTTTGCTGGCTCCTTGTGCTAAACGGCTAGATGAACCAGTCTCACGTCTTGTGATCTGGAAGCCCACCCAAGGAAAACGGGCACATGGAAGACCAAGCGGACATACCCCGCACTTCTTGCTCAGATCTGGGCAGTGAACAAAATGAACTGACTGCAACAAACTCATGCTGACAGACTGCTTTGGATGGAAATTCACATGGCTTCCGACGCGGTCGACATAGATATATAGATAGTGAGTTCATTTTGTATTCAATTGTGGTTTTTTAAAATTGCCCAGTTGGGTGGTCTAGAATAGCAAGCCTCACAGTCAAGAGTTATTAATTTTGGTTGGCATTAGGTAAATATTTTGGTGAAATATGGCAGAGTTTAATTTCTTGGGGGGGGGCAGGATCTGCTCAATTTGGGCATTGGGGATTTCCAAACAGTAATTTGTGGAACTGCTACATGCATTTACAATGGCAGTCTCTGTCTCAGTGACACTACAAAATCACCTCTTAAACCTTCGTTCATAAGATCTTAGTAATATCACATTATTTTAGGAAAAAATTATTGACGTCACAATTAGTGGATTAACCTCACTGCAAAACAGTACAATTTTCAATAATGGTCATTTAGATTTAAATATTCGTGACCAGGCCTAGCCTTTAGCCAAGTCTGTATGTGAATGTTTGATATGCTTAAGAGCGCCCTCCTACCGTTCAGTCTTTGAATAAGATAAGCACTTGGGTTACGCTGGAAGTTGATGTCGTTCTGTTGCTGTTAGGTTGGCATGTCCTACCCCCTGAATTTTCTCAGAGTTTTTAAACTCTGAGAAATTAAAATTACTGTCATTTCTCATGACTGTTCCATGAATATTCACCACAAGGCGATAGTTCCAATTTGGCTGTTGGACTTCCAACTTACCAAAAGTAGCATTAATTTCGATATCAGATTAAAGGCTGTATTTTTGTTATTGTAATCCTAAAAGTTCAGCCTTCAGAATGTGTGGGTGTTCAACATTAACCCCATTCCGTGGGGTAGATGGGGGTAGTACTAATGATGTGTGTTAACTTGGTAATTTACACATTGCAGATAATCTAAACTATACCATTCCAAACAATACGAGACCATTTCCACTGAAATTGAAGCATTTTAATATTTGATCCTTGTAGAAGGCTAAATTTGACGTATAATAACGGTTTCAGCTTATAACTCTATAATATAGTTTAAGTTGGAGATAGCACAACAATTCATTTTTCAATTTTGACCTTGTATTATCTTTTGTTATCCCCATCTTGTTTAAGGTACTCCTTTAGAATGGCCATCATTCATTTTCGTGCATGTCATAGTATGAGATAGCCCTAGTTTCAATGCCTTTTTTGTCCCCGATACTAACCAACATGCCTGGCTCACCCACTACTACAGACTGTCCAAAAAAAAACTATACAATCAAAGATTAATTTTTTTCGCCAAAAAATTAAGTTCATCTCAACTGGAGTTTTACTGATTCATTTTTAGGAGTGTTCCAGCTTTCATGAGATTTTTAGGTGGTCTAATTTGGGGGTCTGGTTCATGAGTTATGGCTAATTATCTGAGACAGTTGAAAAACCTATTGGGCCAGTTTTGGCTATCCTGATATCAACAAGTTGCCATTGAAAATCACCTTCAAGACATTCTTTATTGAAAATGAAAATAAAAAGTAGGTATAAAGTGCTGCTTCTTGTGATATAACATAATTTATAACTTTATAATCTCGCAATTGCTAATTAATACATGTAGCATTGGGAATTTCAATTCCAAAATCTTGTTGTCTCAGCTTTACTCCAGGTTTAAGCAGAAGGTAGAACCATAAAAACACCCTTGTTGAAAGTAAACAGAGACCTTTGAACACAACCATCCTTTCCTTTATTGCTCTTTGTTGATCACTGCTTTCTTCATCATATTCCTCCTTGGCATCTTGGAGGCAGTTGGGAATAGGGGAAAGGTAAGTTGTCCCTCCACATTAGAGCGTTGTCCACACATTTGTCCCTCAACAGACTTGTAGACTGTTATATTAGCTTCAGCAGTCAAATTCACCAAATGTCCATGAATTTTATGATTATTGTCCCCCCCCCCCCCCCCGAGAGTGAGTCCCTTCATTTCATCAACAACATAATTTCTGGTGCTTTCACTGAAAAACAATATATTGATTAGTTCAATGCATGATAATACATTCACTCTGATTCTTTTGTTTGAAAAGGGTTTAATCCCACAATGATGCTACACGCCTTATACCTTTAGTCTTGAACCTTCAGGTGAAACTGGCCCAAGTGGTATTTTATCCTTCGCATTCAACTGACAATATCTCCGCTTAGCGTCCATCAAATTAGATGGAATAAAAGCGAGGATTTAGCTTAGGATCTTGTTTAACAATTAGTCAAAATATCTGGCAAAATTGCACAGTTTATATTTTTTATAATTTTTAGTTTGATTGTATAGTTTTTATTGGGACAGTCTGTATGGCTCTCAGAATGATCCATATTAAAGGTGCACACTACCAGGTCTAAAATCTTGATATAATGGGAGTTGCATAGGATGTTCGCAAGACATTCCTGTATGTAATATATCAAGTTTTCAAACAATTTAAGCTTAGATTTTCTTATATTTAGCAATTTCTCATATTAGAGCATAGTGGTTTTGCCACTAAACTTACCGCCCGGAGCTGGACCATACACCCGGCAGTTTTCTTACCAGCATGGCAAGACGAATCCCCTCAACATCCGCATCTCTGGATCCTCGGAGCAAGGCATCCGTGTGACAAGTGAAGGAACTAAGAATCTCTGGAAGAAGAGTTGTCAGATGCCAGAAGAAAATATCTGTGCCTACAACACTGAATAACTGTAACGGTGAAGACAGACTCGCAGGGACTGGAAAACAAACTTCAAGGGACCAAATAGGATATTTTGGGACTTCTTTGGGTAAAGGGGAGGGTGAGAAACTCATACAACTAAAAGTGGATCAATACAAAAAAAAAATTGCCCTAAAAGTGCCCCAATTTCAGGTGTTTAATAAACATATGCAAATTATTTATAGATATTTAAAAAAGGTATTGTTTATTAGCTTTTCAAAACAGCAAACCCCATTGAATTTAGGTCCCAAATGACTGGTTGTCCCTTATACTCCTTGTTTAATTAAATCTGTGGGTTTTTTATTTGTGACACGGACAAGCTGTGCAACAAAAGCAAATGCAAGAAAAACCAAAGGCATATTATCCCTTGAAAACATGTTTTCTTCCCGAACAAATAAACAATCAAAACATGTTCACTAAAATGTTTAACATCCAAGCTTCAAATAACCAATAGAAACTTTAATATATAACACATCATCAAAACACGTGTTAATGTGTGCAAAACCAAGTCTGCCCGTGTTACAAGTAAAAAAAAACATATTTTCATTCAATTAGGAACAAGTCAGTCATTCAATACGGTTTGCTGTTTTGAAAAGCTAATAAACAATACTTTTTAATTATGTATAATAATTTGCATCAATGTTTGCTAAAGACCTGAAATTGGGGCGCTTTAAGGGTAACTTTTTTGACACTATATACAAGGGTCGAGACAATGACAACAAAACATCAAGGATTAAGTTACTAGCCATAGAAATGCAGGAGATCGGATAGCACAAATTCGTCATACAAATTACAGAAAGGTATATGTTATAAATGAAGCTAATGAGAATCCTATTCTCTATTTGGGGAAGAAGCTTTGAAGATGTTTTCTAAAGTTTGAAGGGAGCTGAATCAAAATTTTTGGGTCCAACCTCAGAGAAATGTTGGAACATTGTAAAATAAGGGTAAAATTAGTACAGGGGTAAATTTGAAATCAAGTCAAATTGTGTTTAAATATGCACTAATGTATTTGTCTCATTACACAGATTAAAAACGGTATAGTTTGTTTAGATTCTGGCTACAGCCCTGACAAGGTTCAAGGTCATCCTGGGGAAAATTATCCAGTACTTAGATTTTGTTGAAAACTGGTGTCCAATTATTGTTCTGGGCATACAGAAGCAGAAAATGCATTTTAATTCTTTGGGTGACAGCTCTGTATACAATTTTGAGGTCACTTTTTTGTGACCCTTATAGACCACGTAGACCCTTGTTACATTTTGTCCACTAATTACGAAACCAAATGCCAAGCATTGTTTGACTATTTACAAGACGAACAATTTGACACCAGTTTGAACAAATTCGGAGCACTGGTTAAGGTTTATCCCCAGGATGACCTTGAACCTTAATAGGGATGTACCTGTTTAACTAAAGGTCGAAACTTAGACAAACTATACCTTTTTTAATCCTTATGAGACAAATACATTGGTGTACATTTAATTACAATTTGACTTGATTTCAAATTTACCCCTGTACTATTTTACCCCTGTACTATTTTACCCCTTATTTTACAAAGTTGCCCACATTTCCCAGAGGTTGGACCCAAAAATTCTGATTCAGCACCCTTCAAACTATAGAAAAACATCTTTAAACCTTCTTCCCCAACTTGGAGAATAGGATTCTTATAAGCTTACTATATGCTGAATATGCTTAAAAAACTTGAAGTTTGTGGAATAAAATCTGGATGAGCCATCTTGCAGATGTGGATGTTAAAGTGAGTTTTGACCCAGAGAAAGGGTAAAGGCAAAACTCTATCACCCCAAGCTAAATTTAAGGCAAATTCTTTAAAAAACACTAAAAAACACCTACTATTTGTATTATACAACAAACACTTGTGTAATTCATGTTCAAGTGAACCTAAAAAATTTCTATGCAATATGATCACTGATTTAAGCATAAAGTAGCACCTTTATTACCATCATCAATAGACACCCACACCCCATTTTCTGTCCACACCCACATTTGACTGCAATGTCAAATATTGGCCATTTTTCACATCGGATATTTCTAGGAAAAAGATTTAATCGACACAAAAAGTATACCATGTATTCAAATGAATGTTATGATCAAAAGAGTCAACTTCTCTGTGACCTAAAGGTTTTGGCTTACGATTTCTATGAACATGATTTTGGTAATTTTTCCCCAACTTTTTCATAATTTTAATCATTTTTTGCATTATAAACTATTAACTCTTGTTGTTGGAATATGCAGGAACTTTAATTTGATGCTAGTTGTAGAATCCTCAAGTTGGGCAGTTACCATGGTAACATCAATTTACACCTTATAGTCCTTGGGCCAGATAGGTTGGTCGGTACCATCAGGAGGGGCAAAACGAGAGTGCTACCAGCTTGTTTAGACACTTCAACTTAAATTATTTCTGCATGATAGACTTTCCAAAGTAGTAGCTTAAGCCCGCTAATTTGCATAAACAAAATGGCCGCCATTCAAATTGCTCCATAACTAGTTTCAGCCATACCCTGTCTTGTAGAAGGATTTTTTAGTGAAAAAATGCTAACATTAGGTGTTTGATAATGGACAACCACCAGAACTCAAATCCATACATTTTTAATTAAACATAATTTGCATAAATTCAAATGGCTGCCAGTTTCGTAAATTTTGAGCATAAATTGACTTAAACATTCAAGATATCATATGGATGAACTTTACACTTTTTAAGTTTACAATTACACTATTGCACTAATATAACTATAAACATGTCTGTATATAAGACTTCAAAGGTGACAACTTAAGCATGCTAATTTGCATAAATAAAATGGCCGCCTTTGAAATTTCGTCATAACTATAGTAGATTCAACCCATCGTGTCACCTCTAGTACTTTTCCGAAGGTATGAGCTTTGAATGAGGGGGATGTGAAGTGTGTGGAAATTAAAATTCCACGCCATTGAAACAGCTTGAAACATTCAGTCCGATAGCAGAGAAATCAATTATATGCTCAATGAAAGCATTCAAGTCAACGTAAGCGCATTTATAGCTACATTAATCCTCAAGACCTTCTGACTAATCGCATTTACTTCAATGGTATTCAATGTAACAGGTAATTTGAATGTTATTGAATTTTGGGCGTTTGTATTTTGGATATACGAAGGAGCAAATTAAAGTCTTTGCACTCTCTATGTAAAGATGGTGTTAACGGCCAGATTTTCTTTGTTCGTTCATGAAACAGATGAATCGGGACACATATTCTGCCTCCTCTCCCAACTAATCGACGCTGTCCAAAACGTTTCCTCTGGTGACACGATGGGTTGAATCTACTATAGTTGTGGCCATATCCTGTCTTGTAGAAGGAATTCTTTTAGTGAAAATATGCTATCACAAGGTGTTCGATAATGGACAACCACTTGAACTCAAATCCATACATTTTTAATTAAACCTAATTTGCAGAAATCCAAAAATGGCTGCCATTTTTGTAAATTTTGAGCATAATTTGACTTAGCAGTCAATAATCAAGGTATCATATGGATGAATTTTACACTTTAAAGTTTATAATTACACTATTGCACTAAACTAAACTATAACGTGCCTGTAAGACTTCAAAGCTGACAACTTGAGCATGCTACTTTGCATACAAAAATGGCCGACAATGAGATTGCGCCATAACTAGTTGCGGCCATATCCTGACTCGTAGAAGAAATATATTATTTATTAGGTACAAAACTGCTATCAACCTGTTATCAAGGTTTCTGTTAATATACTGTGGGACACATTACTTTGCAACCAACTGTTGGAGCTCCGTGCGGTTCAAATTTAATTGGACGAAGGGACAAAATTGTTTTAGCATCGCTCTGATGATGGCATTCGCTAGAGTGTCGAAAGCTCAGCCTTCCAATTTGGATGCCTCTAGGGTAAGATTATTTTCTACTCATGTTTACCTAGAGTACCAAGTAGTTTCATATCATGATCTAAAATTGGTCATATTTACCTGACACATGGATATTTACTTAGAAGTGAGCCAATTTCTTATTATTACACGTCATGAATATTCATGAACATAATGTTATTTCAATGGCTTATTCCTATTACGCGAGCTATTTCCCTAGGGAAATAGATTGAACTGTTTTCCTACAACCTCGTCCTCAGAGTCATGAGATGTAATAAAACAAAATATACATGGTTTATATCGGGAAATAGGGCACACTATTTTCCCTTGGCACTGGCTACGGGCCTATCACCCCTCACCCGAAACCCGTAGCCAGTACCTCGGGAAAGCAGTGTGCCTTATTTCCCTTTAACCCTGTAGTATTTGTATAATGTATCCCTTGTAATTGTGCTCTTACTGTAAAACACATACTTATTAATTGCATTGACTTTGCTCTCATACGCAGGAAATATTATAACATTCTTGGTATGAAAACATTTCAAGATATATAAAGCCTATTCGGGTGATAAATTTCCTGAAATTTCCTGTAATTAGAATTAACAAAAATAAAATATTTCATGTTTATGTCTTGTAAAATGCTTGATATTATAAGTAACCATGACACAATTTGACACAATTGTATTGCTAAATTCTAATACATTGCCTTACTTTGTTGTCAAGTAAACAATTGACACGCATTATACCTAACTATTGACAACTCACAAAGTTCTCATTGCAAGTATATCGAATTGCCACTCCAGTCCTCTGTATTTTGCCTCTTTTAATAGTCTGCCTCTTCCTCGTCCCCGTAATGATCGTAAGAACTGTCTAATGTAATGACCTCATCTTTCAAGTTTTCACATGTTGATACCTTGCACGAATGTGTACAAGACATCCTATTAGCCATACATGCACAGTCTGGCAACTTGCACACTCTTGGGGAATTGTAGGGTAAGAACTCTAACACAACATCAACAGCAGGTTTGCCATTCATCCATTTGATGATCAAATTACCATCTGGACGTACAATCCATCCATGACCGTAGGGGCTTGAAGTGTCTGGAGAGACTTCTACGGCATAGCTATTGGTAGTTTGCCCTCTCTGCATGAAGGGTTAGGCAGTCCTCACATGGAGGAAGCTGACCAGATTCAATCTCGCCTTTCTTTGCTGTAAACAATTGGCACCGCAAGTTGTTCTCATCTTTGGTGGGTGATCTTGTTGCATACAAACGACATTAGCTCTTGAAGTTTTGCAAAGAAGTTCTTCAGTCAGTGACCAAGATGTCATTGTAGTGATTTGGCTTACCGGTAGAGACTGCGAGGAAGTACCAGCTCTAAAAATCTCACAAGAAGAGGCTGACACACACTTTTTCTGAGTTTGAATCAGTTTTCATCGTAGCAGATGATACAGATATACTGATCCTCAGCCTGACCTTCAACATTGATATTAGCTGCAATATTTTTTTATGAAGTGTGGCACTCAAAACAGGACAAGGTACATCAATGTGACCAAGCTAGCTCAGGTACAAGGAGACAATCATTTAAAACCCTAATAGGACTGCATTAATTTACAGGATGTGATTCTGTCAGTGCATTTGCTAGCAAAGGCAATGTTCTGGACTGAAAGCTTCTAGAAAATCAAATCATACATTCCTGCAAATGTTTGCTGAGATTGGGAAATAATGGTCGCTGACTGATGAAAGTTCATGTGTCACTTTGTATGCAGCTAGATCACCCATCAAAGACGTGAACAACTTTGACAGCTTCCTTCATGTGAGGAGTACTGAGGACTGTCTGACCCTTCATGCAGAGAGGGCAAACTACCAAGCATCTATATGGTGGCGTAGTCTTCAAGCCTCTCCAGACACTCCAAGCCCCAATGGCAATGGATGGAATGTACGTTCAGATGGAAATTTGACCATCAAGAGGATGATTTGCAAACCTGCTCCAGATAGTGTTTTAGAGTTCTTATCCTGCAATTGCCCAAGAGTGCGCGCGTTGCAGATTTGTGCAAGTTATCAACATGTGAAAACATGAAAGATGATGAGATGATTACATTGTAGACAGCTCTGATGATGATCATGGGGACAAGGAAGAGGCAGACTATTAAAAGGAGCAAAATACAGAGGACTCGAATGGCAAATACTGAGAACTTTGTGATTTGGTCAATAGTTACGTATAATGCGGTATGTCAATTGTTGCTTGATAACAGATTGATATCGATATTAGTAATGACTAGCAAAAGGTATATTCATGGCCAAAATGTGCATATATCCCTAACGTCACTAGAGGAAAATCTGACAATCACCGCGCGATACGCTCAAACAAATCAACTGAAAATAACAAAACTTTCTTCAAGAAGAAAGAAACCCTCGCATGGACGTGGATAAGCCCAAATGGACAACATTAAAGGTGCAACGAGAGATTGTGAGACACCCAAATATTGTGTCATAATAGTAATTTCATATAGATTAGATACTCAATAGATATCTTACCTTGTATTTCGCTACAGAAATGTCTTAAAAGAGAAAAAAATGCGATTTTGACTTGCTTATATTTCAATGTAAAACATAGGCTGCATTTGGTATTTGCTCCTATACGAAATTAGAAATTTCACAATTTTTGTACCAAAGAAATATTTCTCAGCTTAATCCTTTAGATGGGGATGTTTTTGATGGAAAGCCTTACATCAGGGCAAAAATTAGTACTTTCGATTTTTTAGAGACACCTGATATGTGAAATCTCTTGTTGCACCTTTAAAATGAAATACTCGGTGACAAACGTCAAGTACTAGTACATCAGTTATCAGTAGTCTTTCTACAGGAAGTAACTACAAACTTGTTGGATGTCAAACATCATTTGATGTTGGGAAGGAATGAAAGAAACTTGTATTGAAACAAAAAGTTTCTACAATCTACAAGTTAAAAAAGAAAAGCATCTTTGAACTGGAACTGAAGAACAGATGTAAGGTATTAGAATAGGAAAATTGTGTTGAAGACTTATACAATAACCTCTGTGAGATGATACACTCAACAGCAGCAGAAAGCACTGAGCTGGTTACAGAAAGAGGGAGAGTGCAAATAAGCTGTCACAGGAAACTATTTGCCAGCAAAAACAAGGGCTTGGTGGCAAATGAAGAAATCGGAACTCATTTGAATACAAGAAATTGTGCAAAACAATTAGAAAGAGGATAAAAATTAAAATGAGATATTTGAAATTACAACACAGAGCATGTGAATAAACCGTTAGAGAATAACATTGAGTGTGGACTGAAGAGAGCTAAAAGAAGTTTCAAATGTTGGCAAAAATAAGATCATCCAAATTAAAAAAGAGATGGTACCATACCATAATCACAGAAAGAGATCAAAAGCATATAGGAATCTTACCAAGAAGAGTGATTGTACCAGATGTGGAAAATCAAGGGGAGAAAGAAAGCACTATGGACAAAGGAAAAACACCAAGACATGCCAACATCGCAGCAGAAGTGTTAAAATACAGATGGAGATCTATCATAAAAATAATACCAAACTATTCACCAAGTGTCTGAAAACAACCACCATACCATCAAGTTGGAAAAGTGCAAGTGCAAATGTAATAATTACGCACAAGAAAGAAGACCTTAAAATACCTCAAAATTCACCGACCAAAGTTCTCACACATACAACTTCTTTACCAAAGTAATCACAAACAGACTTATAAAGAAACTGGATGCAAAACAAGCACCAGAGCAAGCGGAATTCAGAAGCAGCTTCTCGGCAATCGATCACTTAAGGCAATATACTAAATTATGGAGAAGTCAAGGGAATACCACCTACCACTATGACTAGCTTTCGTTGATTATGAGAAAGCTTTTGACACCATAGAAACAAATGCAGTCATCCTGGCTTTAAAAATCAATGCATGGGAACTGCATAGATCAAGATCATTGAAGATAAACCAATGTCGCAGCAACGATACAGTAGAGTGAACACATTTTCATCGGAAAGGGAGTTCGTCAGGGGGATATCATATCACCCAAGTTATCTGTAGCTGTCATGGTGGAAATCTTTAAAAAGTAGATTGGAAAAACGGAAGACTAACAGAGGAATCAACATAAATTAAATTAGTCATCTCCGTTTCGTTAACGGCATTTCATTTCAAGTGAATTAGCTGAAATGAAGATGCTGGTGAAGCTCGATAATTCGTGCAAAAAGGTTAGCATGAAAATTACTATTTCCAAATCAAAAATTATGTTCTACCCGCTACATTGGAAACAAAAATAAAATAAAAATTAAAAGTGAAACGCTAGAACAAGACTGGTGTCAAAATACATAATCACCTTAAAATCTAAAACAAACTAAAATATTTTTTTTTTTTTTTGCAAGGAAGCAAAATCAAATCTGAAAAAATTGAACATTTTCACAGAAAATTGTATACCTTTGTCCGGACAAAGATAGAGATTTTAAGATTTTATTTTATTGTTTTTGATTTTAAAGTGTTACTGGGTCAAGAAATATGGCCTTGGCAACCAACGAAAAGAAGTCAAGAGACGAATACAAGCGGGGTGAGCATCATTCGGTAAACACAAGACTCAACAGATAAGAACATACAAAGCCGTTCAATCAGTGCATATTCAGCTATGACATGGAAGTGAAACATGGTCATGCAATAAATATATATGCTTGGTTACACAAGGCGATCCAATTTCTATATCCCTTACGTCCCTCGTTAGATCTTGGCGCACTTTCCCGTAAATATAAGACAGGGGTCCGCTCCGTGATTTTTTTAAAAGGGGCAATTGATTTCATTTCTGGGGTTAACTTTGTATGGGAACTTCACTTTATCAAAATATGTTGCTGGTTTCTTTAGTGGGGGTTGATATATTATTGGCATCGTTTCCTTGCAATTCCTACCAGATGTTGGGTCGTCCTTGAATTTTGTGAAATCGCATTAAAGAATTATTGTTGAAGCTGTCAAGTTTTAAAAATATCGCTTTATGAAGTCCATCGAAAAGAAAACGAATTTACCCCTGCAGAATAAATATTTACGTCCATCGTGTTTACTGTTCGCCAGGACCCTTCCCTTTGTCCTTTGGCATTTGTTATGCAAATATTTTTTGCGCTCGATTTCTTGTTGCGCTTTATCCATCGCTTTTCATCGTCGCATTCGCTATCTGATACCAAGCAGTACGTGTGGACGTGGTTTAGGACAATTTTCCCACCCCCCTCTCCTTACCTCATTGCTATATTTTTCTGCCATTGTTTAAATACCATTTTGAGCGAGCGCCCGGTTTGTATTTCGTATTATTTTCATAACATTAATTAGCCCAAATAAAGAGGTCTGTTTCTGCCCAACAGTAATTAAACTGCATGTAATGAGCTATTTCAGAGTTAAAGTAATTTCTACAGGTATTTACTTGATGAAATGAAAATTCCCTAGGTGTAATTACTCCAGGATTGAATCTCAATGTTATAATTAAGTTCACTCGTCACCAGACTTACTTATTCCATGTGTATTATAAATATTAGGAATAAACGCATATTTCTATTGTTACTTGTTTCCACAGGTTTAGACTGCTTGAAAAGACAAGAATATGACTTGGTTTCTGTATAAATTGCTTCACGTACAGTTTCCTGCTTCACAAACTTAGGGATATTTGCAATATTGTACACAGAGAAAACGCTGTTCAAATGTTCAGTTCACCCGGTAAACAACTTGTTTAAACTTTTTAACAACTGTTTAAACTTTTTAAACAGAGTTTTCTCTGTGCATAGTGAATTAGGTTAGGAATTCATGTTACGCCACAGGTTGTCCGCTTGATGAGATAAGACAAAGGTACTTGTTTCTGCTATGTGATGCGTGATGTAACTCCTTCCTTCACTGATGGTCTGTCTGGGAGAGGCTAGGACATTTACCTAGTTTGGAATCTCAAAATTAAGCAGAAATTTGCTCTAATTTAGCATCTCTGTTATTTGTACATTCTTCTTCTACAGATGGTCTGTCTGGGGGGCTAGGGACATTTGTTCCGGTTTGAGTTGCATATATTCAGTTTTGCTCGCTTGTTATGTTTGGCTAACCATTCACTCTGAGCTCAATAAATAAGCGTCCACACGCTTGACAGATTTGCGCACCCAAAATTGCTGTCTTTATAGGCAAAGAGCAGCATCAACAATTTAGTCGATTTAATAGTCCCACCCTACATACACCTACATCATAACATTAATGGAAAGCTTATTAAGTCTACTTTCATATTATGCATGATGTGAAATTGCCAAGTGGGCCGAAGTGGTTTGGGGGCATTTTAGCCAAAAACAACATTTTGGGCCAAAAATGATTGTTGAGATATTGGTATTTTTTGAATCTAATAAACATGCCCCATCTAGGTTAAGGAGGTTTCAGAACAATATTGTGTCCCAAAAGCGCACAATAAGCTTCAAAGTTTACAAAATATACAGTAAGTATAGGCGATAATGGGTAAAAAATATACGTTTTCTTCAAAAATTCATGTTCTAACACCATGAAAAATAGTTATTACACTTTTAGCTTAGCATCAAAACGCTGTGTTTATGCTCTAAATTGAGCTGAAAATTATGATTCTTTACCCTTGGCCATTCGGATTAGGTATGATGTGGTGCTACCAATATGAGCCAAAGGATGATTTTTTGCGGTCATTTTAGTCAAAACAACATACATTTTTGGGTAAAAATGATTTTTGAGATATTGGTAATTTTTTTGGACATTCTAAATATAACCTGCCCCACTAGTTAAGTATAGGTTTCAGCACTAAATTGTGTCCCAAAAGCGCACAATAGCTTCTCAAGTTTTTACAAAATATACCGTAAGTATAGGCGATATTAATTGGGTAAAAATATACTTTTGTTCTGCAAATTCCATGTTTCCTACCAACCTGAAAAATAGTTCAACTTTTAGCTTAGCTCAAAAGCGTCTGTGTTTTTAATGCCTCGAAACTAAAATTTGAGCTGAAAATACTTGATCCTAAAAACCATTGGCATTCGGATTAGGTATGATGTGGTACTTCCAATATGAGCCAAAGGTGTTTTTTGGGTTTTGGGTCTTTTAAGAAGTCGAAAAACATACAGTTCTCTGGGTAAAAACTGATTTTTTGAGATATTGATATTTTTGACTCTCTTTGTAACATGCCCCATCTATGTAAGAAGGTTTCCGAAAACTATATTGTGTCTCAGAAGCTCACAAAGCTTCTAAACGTTGCAAATATATCGTTAAGTATAGAGGAATATTGGAGCGAAGAATGGTGCATGGTTTTCTGATGATTCCAAAACCTTAATCAGAGTCTAAACTTTAGAGCTTTAAGCCATTTCCAAAAATTCATGTTTTAATGTTCGAAATTTAGCTATACTTGCAAACCATTCAGTATTTTTGGGTCCTTTTAGTCAAAAACACATCAATTGGTGAGATAATGGTACATGCCTTTTCTCTTTGGTTAATAAATTTAAAAAAACTATTCATGCCTTAGAACTTCAAAATAAGCTTTTTAAGAGTACAAAATACAAAGTAAGTATATGTTATTGACTAGGAACATTGTGTTTTTCTCAAAATCATGTTATGAAAGGTACTTGAAAGTAAAACATAAGTTACATTTCAAAATGTCCATATTAGCAAGTGTAAATTCTACCACGCTAACAAGTATTGGCAATATTGACAATGCATAAATATAGTTCTTGGTACATTGCCTTTTTATGAAATTGTTTCCTTCTGCGTAGGATATTCTGAATAGCTTACTACTTGCACGTGAATAATGACCGAATACGATACAAAACGTGTTTATTGTGCACAATCTTGAAAAAAATACCCTTTTTTTTGACATGTGTCTTTCGGCCTTGCATGATATCCCCTTGGCATATGGACAGTGACCCCCCCCCCCCTTCCGTACATGTACACTGTTAAAAAAATCGTTCCTAAATTTACGGAAATTTCTGGCGCAGTATTTCCCGTCATGTTTAGGGTAATTTACAGAAATTATCTGGTCTTGTCAATTAACGGAACTTTGACAGTAATTTTACAGAAATTTTGTCTCATATTAGGGACAAAATTGTATTTTAACAGACTTTGTCCGTAATTTAAAATTACGGAACCAAAAAAAAAAGTCCGGAAATATTGCTGCCAGAAATTTTTTGAACTATTTCCGTAAATAACATTTTTAGCTATTTTTATGTTTTTTGTTTTTTATTTTTATTGTTTTCTAAAACAGATTTTTCCGTAATTTACGGAAAATCTGTTTTCTTATTTACGGAAATTTTTTAACATTGTAGTGAATCCGTTTTGTTTAAGATATGGTAAGAGATGGTATTTTATACGCTATGTTACATGCTAACTTCTTCACTAAAGAAGTTAGTGCGAGAAAATATACATTACTGATTATTATTTACATGATAACTAAAATGTATACAAAAAACCCCCCCTGTGTAAGATTATTTGGTTCATATCGGGCCAAGGGTACAGTCAAAACAGTTGAAACCATATTTGACTGTAAATTATTATTACAAAGACGATTTGGATCGCTTTTATTTTTTTAATGAAATTTTCTATCTCTTTCTATCTCTGAGGCATTTTTTGAAAATTTTCTTATGTAGTCAAAAATAAATGAAGTGTGTTTAAAATGAGTCCCAATTTTTGATGCATATTTTTATGTATTGGCTGTCTGGCTGGCCTGTGATATTGGTTTCCAATACTAATTATATCGGGAGTCTATGAATTAATATAATATGGCAGGTTTTTAAACGATTTCAGAAAAAGAAAATGCCCCTGTATCGACATAACACCATGCCATAAATCTCAAAAACAATTACACTACATTTTTTAATGTAGAGATGAAGATCTTTCAAAAGGGGCATTGTCAGTATTAATGAATTCATCTTCGAATTCCATTTAAGAGCAAGATTTACATAACCTTTGCTCTGAAGGATTCTTTGCATGAAAATGATCTCCATTTCTCAGTATCATTAGTTTAAATATGCATTTTCTACAAAACTTAGTAAAAGTGATTTGTAAGCATGCCCAAACATGATGATGATTTTCCAAACAAATTAATCTTTTGAAAAGACAATATGACAAAACAGTACTAAAATATTAAAAAGACAATATGAAAAGGCAAAACCCTAAAGAGCTCAAAAAGGAAAAAAAAGATTTTGCGAGCGGACGGGCGAGAATATCGAGGGTTTTTTTTGCCCCAAAATTAATATTTAGTTTTTCCCCAAAGGGTTCAAATTTTGGTAAAAATCCTTTTGCAAACCCCCCCCCCCTTTTTGAGGAGGTAAATTTTGGGGAAGTCCCCCTTGAAAAGTCGCCCCCTAAAATAATCCTGCATATGGGCACCGGGTGTTAGTTACAAAGTTACTCCATCCAGGGCTCCAACATGCATAGATACTTTTGAATTAACTTTTAAAGTTTTTCTAGAAGACTTGCATAGTTATTTTTTGCAAGCCAAACCGGCGCGGCATGGAATATGGGGTCAAAATAGTCCAGTGAAATCGGCGTCAGGCACAAAAGTCCAGTACTGCCAAGAACAACAACACCTGACAATGTAAGGTAGCTATAACACTTCTACTTCCACAGATTTTGGATTCAAGTTGTACAATTTTATCTTTGTTACAGCCTCTCAGTTATTCATAATAAACTGTATGTATGTTTGTGGCTTTTATCCAAGTGGCTGTCTAGTCTGAGTAGAGTGGGAAAATGCCAAAAATTGACCAAAATTGTAAACAAAAAGTATTGTGCCATTATTTTGCAAAAGCATACAAATTTTGTAACTCGCACAAGACTTATAAATAACGTAAAAATCACACTATATTCTGCAATCACAAAATCACCATCAAACTGTCAATAACATTTGTAAACTCTCCAATGATTTTCTTAAAATTGAACAGAATTATGTTAAATCGCACAAGATTCTGTAAATCACTTAAGGTTCTGTTAAATCGCATAAAAGTTTGTTAAATCGCACACAAATCTGTTACATTTCATAAAGTTTCCATAACTCGCAACAAACTCCCTCCAATCGGCCTATGAATTTGTAAATTGCACGATTTCTTAAAATCACATGGGGTTTGATTAAGTCCTTGAGAATTATATAAAAAAAATCTTGGATGAATTTTGGATATGTATGACATTTCACAAGATCATCTCAAAATCGCGTAAAATTTCAAAGAATCACGGTTATTTCTTCAAATAATGTAATCTTTAGATTTTCATAGACCTGATTCGTTACTACCACTTTCTCCAGTGACATGGGCCTTTTAAGCATGGTGAGGTATGACATAGTGTTCTAAAATCAACTTACATAGATACCATTATCATCTCAAAAATCATATTGTTTTGCCCATAAACACATGTTTTTGACTGAAATTGTCCCAATTTGACATGTCACATAACCTAACTGAATGGCCAATGGTTTTCAAGTATTTTCAGCTAAATTTAGAGCATAAAACATGGATGGTTTTTGAATGTGTAGCTAAAGTTTAACTATTATTCAGCTTTTAGAAACCTCAATATTGAGAAAAAAGGCATTTTCACTCAATGTTCAATCAAACCCATTGATAACATTGTTAAACATTGCCTGGTCTGTGGAGGGAAAGATTAATAAAATAAAATGTGAATGAAAAAAAAATAGTTTCATTCAAACATATCGCCATATCCTTATGTATATTTGGTAAACTTAGAAGTTTATGTGAGATTTCTGGGACACAACATAGTTTTGAAACCTACGTAAATAGATGGGGCATGTTATAGAGATGTCAAAATATCAATATCTCAAAAATTCATTTTTTTACCAAAAAAATGTATGTTTTTTGACTAAAAGGACCCACACAATGGCCTTTGGCTCATAGTGGCAGTTCCACATCCTACCTAATCTTAATGCCAATTGTAGCTCAAGTATTTTAGCTCATTTAGAGCATAAAAGGCACAAACATTTTGAATGCTAACTAAAAGTTCACTATTTTTTTCTTCAGGTTTTAGAAACATGAATTTGAGAAAAAACGTATATTTTCACCCAATAATATCGCCTTCTGTGACTGTATATTTTACAACTTTAGAAGCTTATTGTGAGCTGCTGGGATGCAAATAATGTTGAAACCATTTACATAGATGGGGCATGTAATATAGATTGTCCAAAAATACCAATATCTCAAAAATAATTTTTTGCCCCAAATGTAATGTTTTTGGCCTAAATGACCCAAAACCACCTTTGGCCCACATTGGCAGTTCCACATCATACCTCATTCTGAAATGCCAATGATATCTCTAATATATTTGCAGCTTCAATTTTGGATACTAACTATGGCATGTTTTTGAATGCTTAGCTAAAAGTTTTTAAAACTATTTCAAGGTTTTAAAACATGAATTTTTTGAGAAAACGCATATATTCACCCATTCGCCTAAGTGTATATGTATATTTTCAAAACTTTAGAAGCTTATTGGGAGCTTCTGGGACACAATATTGTTTTCCGAAACCGATTTCACATAGATTGGGCATGTAATAATAATGTCAAAAATACCAAATATCTCCATAAAATCAGTTTGTTTGCCCAAAATGTATGTTTTTTGGCAAAATGCCCCAACACCACCTTCGGCCCACATTGGCAATTTTCACATCATGCCTATCTGAACGTAGACATAATAAGCTTTCATTGATGTTGATGGGTGGGTTTATGTCGGGTGGGACTATTAAACTCCTAAATTAAGCCACTTTGGGGAGTTCCACTACTCTCCTATTATTCTGTCTGGGGGTAATACACAGTTCGTAAGAGATATGTACCAGTGCATAAACAGGCGCGGATCTAGGGAGGCGGAGGGGGCGTTCTCCCGGATAATTCTCCAAAATATTGCAAAGGTCAGCCCAATTTTGACAAGTTTCAGCCTTCAGCCCCCGGTAATTTTGACGTTTTTCAATACTGGGATCGATGAAAATAAGATGGTCTGGTCTCATGTGATCCTTGCACATTAATAAACTCATTACGTTACATTAACTTTAAAAACATTAACTTTAAAAACATTGCTGGAATAGTCCAAAATTCCTGACATCAGCTAAGTAAACTACCGTGGTTGATAGGATTCGAATATCTTTGACCTCGGAATTCCATACCTCTGCTCTTTAACCTTGAAGTTCTGTTCTTTGACCTGTAGTACGTTTTGGCCAGCTTTGACTTCCAAATGACCATTTGCATATTATTGAATGTGAAAACCTTCAAATTACATTGATACCTGAGAGACCAGTAACCTCTGAATGCCATACCTCTGCTCGTGAACCTTGAAATCTCCGCACATCTTAATGCACTTTAACCTATACGTGTTCTTTGACCTGTAAGGGCCAGTGGCGTTAACCAGCTTTTTTTTTCAGGGCGGGGAAAAGGGGGGGGGGGAGTGAGATCTATTTTCAGGGGGGCAAGCATATATTACACATTGTCAGTATGTATATAGCCTATGTAAATACACTAATTGTCAGGGGGCAGGGGGGGGAAAAGATTCCCCACAGGGGGCAGCTGCCCCTGCCCCCCCTCTGGTTACGACACTGACGGCCTAGCTTTGAACTTCCAATAACCATTGCATCTGATTGCATTTTTTAAACCTTCAATGACATTTGATACCTGAGAGAAACCAATAACTCACCTATACATCTGAATTCCATACCTCTGCTCTTTAACCTTGAAGATCTCCGACCTCTTCATGACTTTAACTTATACGTGTTCTTTGACCTGTAAGTGGCCTTCCTTTGACTTCCAAATGACCAATTTGATCTTATTGCATTTTACCTTCAAGGAAATTTGATACTGAGAGACAATAACCTCTTGAATGCCATACCTATGTTCGTTAACCTTAAGATCTCCGACATCTTGAGCACTTAACCTATACGTGTTCTTTGACCTGTAAGTGGCCTAGCTTTGACTTCCAAATGACCATTTGCATCTTATTGAATTTTAACCTTCAAATGACATTTGATAAATGAGAGAGCAATGAGCTCTGAATGATATTAACAGCAAATGCCATATGCCCGGTAAAGGTGCAACAAAAAAATCAATGTCCCTCAAAATGTGAAAATTCTGATTTTGCGGCAAACTGGTGTAAACTCAACAAAAATATCCCCATCTGAAGGATTAAGCTGAGAACTGTTTCTTGGTCACAAAAATTGTAAAAATTCATTTCCTCTAAGAGAGTCAATAGAAATTCAGCGTATGTTTCTATGGAATAATGGGGGCCATAACAGAAACAAATCACCTTTTGTTTTTCATTTTAAGTTTATTTCTGTATAGCCAATAAAAGGTGGTATCTCACGGAATGTCTATCTATTGAAATCACTAACATATCACAGAAACATATGGATGACTCGAAATCTTTGCTCTTTGCACCTCTAATCGAGTACTGATTCCCAAACTACCTTTGCTCTATAAATATAGCCCTTTTAACCTCCAAATGATGGCGTGACAGTTGTCTACGCCACCCTTTGACCTCCCATGAATTGACCCTCCCAAGACATTATTAAATATGACCTCATACACGATTATGCTGCTTCGAAAGGTTAAATGTCTACGATTTCTTATAATAAAATACTAATCCTTTGCAACTGCAAACAAGATAATAAATGATTCGTTTTGACCGGCCCGGCTGGTTCGTGATCTTGACAACTGCAAATTCTTTTTTTACTTTGTTCTTGTTTTCTGTGTGTTTGTTTTGTTTTGTTTGTTTTTCTTTCTTTCTATTACAGTTGACTGTTCGGCTTCACCGGCCTATGGGAATGCTACTCGTACATCTCCCTAACAGGGAATTTCTTCGTTTTTTTCGTAACCGAAAAATAATAAATAATACTAATCCTTTAATGGAAGGCCCTTCCTTTATACAATGAGGCTAAGTAAATGTTTTTTCCGCAAACAGATGTTGTGTACGGTATTAAAGAGATAGGAGCAGAGAGAGGAGAGAGAGAGAGAGTGAGGGGCATTATTAAAATGTGGCTCGTTTGCTCAACATGGTAAAATACCCTCAAAATTGGCGTTTTACACTTCAATTAACAACCGCTGAGAACGCGGTTTCTGTTTGATCCTAAAACTTAGAAATTTAACCTTATTTTAGTATTTTCTATACATATATAATTCAAGTGCTCTTAAATTGAGATAGTAGTGTCGGTTTCTTTTTAAAATTTTAAGATTTTTTAGTTTTTTAAATTTTGTTATTTGTAACATTTTGCCCTTCAATCTAAAACCACTTGAGAACGCAAGTTCTGTTGGATTTCTAGAACGTAGCATTTTAAACTTTATTTTATTAGTTTTCTATGCATATATAATTCAATTACTATTAAATTCTAGATAATTGTGCATTTTTCGTTTTAAGATCATACGTTTTAGTCTTCCGTATATACAAAACCCTGCAAAAATACCGTCCAAAAAGCCGTTTTTTGCACTTCAATCTACAACCACTTGAGAACGCAAGTTCTGTTGGATTTCTAGAACGTAGCATTTTAAACTTTATTTTGTTAGTTTTCTATACATATTTAATTAATTACTATTAAATGTAGATCATAGTGCGTTTTTTCGGTTTAAAATCAGACGTTTTAGCGTTCCGTATTACAAACCCCTGCGAAATACTTTCCAACGTATGCTATTTGTACCACTTCAATGTAGGACTACTAGAGAATGCACGTTCGTTTGATTTCTAGAACGTAGGCATTTGAAACCTTTATTAATTTTTATACATATATAACTCAATCATGTTACATTGCAGGTGGCCATGCGTTTGGGGAATTGCTAGCCAACTAGCCTGTACTATCCTGAGTCGTAATTAAAGAAATGGCCAAATTTTAAAAGGATTTACCTATTAGGAAGCGCGGGAAAAGGGACATTCATTCAAAAGGGAGGGATTTACGGTAAGGTATAGCGGGGTAAAACGAAATCCATAAAAATGCATTATAAGGGTTACCGATGTTTTTTATTGGCACTATTATCACGAAAATAATTGCTATGGATAATAATATCATTGCGTGTTCTCAGTTGGACTTAAATATTTACTTTTTATAATATTTAACCTGGTACCTGAACAGAAATGACTTGAACAGAAATAGCTTGGACTGAGTTAGAAATGGCTTGCACTTGGGTCTCATTACAATTTTTAATGAGTCATACAATTTATTGACATAAATGTAAACTGATATATTCAAAGATCAAATAAGGATTTTTTTTGAGTATTTTCAATGAGTTTTCTATCACAACCCCGTGTTTTTTAGCTCAATCACTTAGATCGCCTGTAGAGAGTACCATATGTTGCTGGTTGCAATTTGGGTTTTTTTTCATCCCCATCACATCCGTGCACGAGGCAACTCAAGGAGAAGTTAATAAATTGAATCACCCATGTCTATATGCGAACTAAGTGTTTTTTATAAAAGTTTCACAGCGTTGTATATATCCTACCCACCCTCCCCTCCCCCACCCCACCAATCAATGTTGGATTACTCTCCATTGAAAATCAGATTTATAGGATTCAACATTGACCGGGGGAGGGGGGGGGCAATAAAAGCATTCGAACATGCTTGACAGATATTGCAGATAGATATCATACACATGTAAATCTGACACATGGATGTAATTGCAGAATTGTCTTTTAATCACTAATCTGGATCATTTAATCATTAAAATTAGTCAATAAGTTTGACATATTAATCTAAAGCAGTGTTTCCACCCATCCATCAACACCCACCCACCAACACCCACCCCATACATGAATATTGAGAGGTATGTAAATAAATAGGAGCAAATGCGCTTTATGCAGCAAAACTTTTCATAATGGAGAGAATGCCCTAGTTTGTCGCCTCTGGTTGCTAATCCTTAATATTCACAATTGGTTATGTTTTCGTGAAAAAGGGTTTGTTTTGTTTTTGTTTTTAATTTTAGTAAAAATTTGAGAATGCCTCTTTAAATGATTTTACCTTCTACTGTTCTTTCCTTCTCCTATGTATTGCAAATGGTCCTTCCGATATTATCAGGAGAACTAGCTATTCACTAGTTATTTGTTAGTGTAACGAGCAATGGCCAAATTGTAAGAAACTGACGTTCAATTAATCGCGTGCAGGAATACAATAGACTTACAATCAAGCCAAAGTATGCAAACAAGTCCCAGTCTACAACAAAATGTTGACATTTTCTTTAAGTCTGCTGTCATTGCGAGGCCTGCGGCACTTTTGACTTTCCATTCATATTTGGTTAAGAATTGAAAGACCAAGCCACTTTACACAAATACCCACAGTGGAATGTTTATACTGGTGCAAAATGGAATAAGGAAAATAACTTGTAGAGCCATAGACATCAAGTTAAAATTGACCTATTTGGAGGACTGAAATATATTGCAGACAAGGGGGACCCCACAGAGTCCACTTTAAGACCACGTGTTCGGATAGCTGTTTGGCGTTTACTTTAAGTGATTGGATGCCTGTTATTCAAGGGTCTGGCCATTGCGGTAGGAAAAATTGACGTTGGTTTCCTGACCAACGTAACTCAGTCTCACGGAGAACGGCTTGATTTTTTTTTCAGATCTACAAGCGAGTTCATTCGTGGTAGGCGTGGTGTAACGTTCTAGATATTCCTATGAATGAAACCCCGGGAGTGAAAACCTTTGGACATCTCGAGAAAAAAGTTGTACATATATTTCATTGTTGCTTTGCGCATGTTACACCTGTACATCCCGTTGTTAGAGTACGTTGGACATAATCGGAAAGCTCCGCCAAAATCGAGGAAAACCCCGCGTCAGGAGCTGCCTTAATTACGTTGGACCGTGAATGCCAGATCTTCGTGTTGACTGATTAACTATGATGGTGACTTCAGCATAAACTAAATAGGTAAGAAGACCTTTGACAAAAGTATTAATATTATAAAAAATGCTGTCATACATCAGCCCTCATAAAAACGCAATTTTGCACTTTTAAAAGAGATTGTAGTGGGCGTTGGTACACATCTTACGGTAAGCACATTTTTTTGCCAAGAAATCAATCGTCACAAAACTAAAGGCTCGTCCACCAAGAGATTTTACTGCACACGTTTTGGGGCATTGCAAGTTACATCGATCGGGTGTTAGGTGCATGCCAAGACAGTCGGTTATGGAAAGCCATCAAAGGCCATAACGTGTTGCTGCAACGCGTTGCGAAAAGTAGCAACGCGTTGCAGGACATTTCGGCAACGCGTGCGACATTTCAGCAACGCGTTGCGGTGGCGCCAACAAAAAATCATGAAATTTATGGACGTATTTCAAAAAAATAGGACCCACAACGCGTGCTAGAGACTTTGCAACGCGTGCAAAAACATTCACAACGCGGTGCGAGCTTCACAACGCGTTGCAAGCTTAGCAACGCGTTTATGGCAAGCCATAAAGGCCAAACCGTATTTGCTGCCCAATCGCGTGCGAGAAAGTCGCAAACGCGTTGCGAACATTCGCAACGGTTTTCGACATTTGGCCAGAAAAACGCGTTGCTGTGTCGCCAATCAAAATCATGAATTTCTGTGACGTATTTCCAAAAAAAATAGCCCAACAACGCGTGCTAGATAATTTGGCAAACGCGTTGCGACATCTTCAACAACGCTGTGCAACCTTCACAACGCGTTGCGAGCTTCAAAAACGCGTGCAAGCTTTCCAAAGCGTGCTAAGGTTAAACAAGCCATAAGGGTCATAACGTATCGCCGAAACGCGTTGTGAAAAAGTTACAAACGCGTTGCGGACATTTCGGCACGCGTTGCGGCGTCAGTCAATCAAATTCAAGATTTTCGTGGACGTATTTAAAAATAGATCCACAACGCGTTGCGGCAATACGTTATGACCCTTATGGCTTCACAACGCGTTGCAAGCCATCACAACGCCGTTGCGAGCTTCACAACGCGTTGTAACTTCACAACGCGGTGTTGGAAGGCAATAAGGGTCAGGAACGTATTGCTGCAACGCGTTGTGAAGGGTTGCAACGCGTTGTGAAGGTCGCAACGCGTTGTGAGACGCTTTATATTTTGAAGAACGTACACAGAAATTCATGATTTGATTGCGACAAAGCAAACGCGTTGCCGAAATGTCGCCAACGCGTTGCGAAAGGTCGCAACGCGTTGGTACTTCTCAAACGCGTTGCGGCAATACGTTATTATGACCCTTATGGCTAATTAACCTTAGGCAACAGCGTTGGAAGCTTTGCAACGCGTTGTGAAGCTCGCAACGCGTGTGAAGGCTTGCCAACGAGTTGCAAAGTATCTAGCAACGCGTTGTGGTTCTATTTTGAAATACGTACAGAAATTCATGCTTTGAGTGGCCGACAACAGCAAAACGCGTTGCTGGAAATGTCGCAACGCGTTGACGAAATGTCGCAACGCGTTGCTACTTCAGCAACGCGTCTGTTTTTTTTTTACAGGCAATACGTTATGCGCCTTTGTGGTTGCCATGACCAGCTTGCTAAGGTAACAAGCCATAAGGGACATAACGTATTGCCGCAACGCGTTGTGAGAAAGTCCCAACGCGTTGCGACATTTCAGCAGCGCGTTTTGCGACATTTCAGCAACGCGTTGCGACATTCAGCAACGCGTTGCGGTGTCGGCCAATCAAAATCTGGAATATCTGTGACTTATTTATTTTCAAAAATATAAATCTCCAACGGCGTTTTGCGACCTCACAACGTCGTTGCAACCTCACAACGCGTTGCGGCAATGTTATGACCCTTATTGCCCTTCACAACCGACGCGTTGTTGAAGTTTGCAACGCGTTGTGAAGTCTCGCAACGCTTGTTATGCTTGCAACGCTTTGTGAAAGCCATAAGGGTCAAACGTATGGGCCGCAACGCGTTGTGGATCTATTTTTTGAAATACTTCAAAGAAATCTGATTTTTATTTGCCGAACGCCGCAACTCGTTGCCGAAATTCGCACGCGTTGCTACTGTCTCACCACGCGTTGCGGCAATACGTTTTAATGAACCCTTATGGCTTGTGGACCTTCGCAACGCTTTGTAAATCTCACAACGCGTTGGGGCAATCCGGCAACGCGTGGTGGACGGCGTGCAACCGTTGTGATTTTCCACCAGCGTTTGCTAGATACTTTGCAGCAACGCTTTGTGGGTCTATTTTTTGAAATACGTCACAGAAATTCATGATACTTGATGGCCACACACGCCACGCGTTGCCGAAATGTCCTCACACGCGTTGCCTGAAATGTCGCAACGCCTTTGCTACTTTCTCGCAACGCGGTTCGGATTACGTTTATGGCCCTTTATTGGCTTGCCATATTCCGGTGTTAAAAACAGCTGGTTAAGGAGTTAAAAGGATTATAAAACGAGACAGTGCACACATCTGTAGCAGTGTTAGGGGGAGATTTAAATTATCTTTAAAATACTTGTTGCGACATGTAAACATTTCTAAATGAGGTTAATAGTGTAAACTCATATTAAGTGGCACCGTACATTTTAGGCAATTAGGTAGCCTTTTCAAAGAAAATTAAAGGCTCATTAGCGAAACAAGTAATTTGGGTTGGTGTAGGAGTGGAGAGGAGGTTAAGAGCTGGCTATACATCAAGCGGCAGCGCAACTTTACACTATTGGAGTAAATGGAAAGGCTCATTGGAGAAACCTTTAATTTTTTGACCCTGAATTAAAATCCAACCTTTCTTTCTAATGTTCCCTCGGAAAAGTTAACGAGACAAGAGGAGATCGATGGATTGTCCCCCTTTACCTTTAAGTTAGTTTTGCAATTTGTTTTTTTTGCTAACTTTTTATGACTTACATCGGGAGGAAAAAGCACCATGTTACAGAAATAGTTTTCTGATTATCCTTTTCCTTTTCTTTAATCCTAATAAAGCATAATGGATGACCTTCTTTTCTTGAGATTTCTACAGAAATCATCCTTAAAACAAATCGGTTGTCTAATTTTGCTCTTCCTGTGCTTGTCATTGTAATGAACGGTTTTGTAAATAAGACCTTTATTTTTTGTAATTGGTGAGATTTTTTGCGGTTTGCTTCGTTATTTGCAACATTGAAAGCCTACATGAAGTGATGCAGTCATGGATGAAAACTGTACTCCCTTAAAGGAGAATTGAATGTCTACTTACCGATGAAAGGTTTCATAACTTTATATGGTGTAATGGTTCGTTCATACTACACTGCAGCAACTTGCGTTGCGGTAAGTTGCAGTGCTCGAATACGGTCTCTCTTCATTATACTGCCATTGCGGTACTGCAACCGAGTTAAAATTTATTTTAACTGCATCGCAGCAGGTTACGTTGATTTGCTGCAGCAAGTGAGAATCGTATATCGGCACTAGACTGCAACAGTGCGCGGTATGAACGAACCTTTAGTCTTGAATAGAAGCATAATATTGACAAAAACCTTGCAGCAACAGCCATACCCACCATCCAACCAAAAACTAAACCCCTGTTCCAGATGACTTTATAGCTGTTTTTTAAAATTTCTTGTGGAGTGATATTGGATTTTTCTGGGCTCAGCTTCTATTAATTTTGTTCTTGCTTGTGGTCAGTTTTTTCGGTACACAAAGCACGTTCAGTTATATTACTGCCAAATAGTAAATAAGTCTACCACAAATCCAAAATTGGAGACCCAATCATTCTTAAATGCTTCATATAAGATTGCATCAGTGTGTATCTCGAACGATTAAGAAGTTTTAGAAAACACATATAATTGATTTTCTTTGTAGGCCATTACATAGATGAAGTAATTAGATATGTTTTCTGTTATTTATGGGATTTACAGATTAACAATTTAACCAGATTTTATTCACATATTAATGTATTTTGAAAGCCTTCCGATACGATTCATTTACTTCATTCAGAAGTCATAAAATATTAGTTTCGGCCCAACTTTGATAAACGGATTTGACACTCTTTGTATAATCACGTTTCGGTCCCATTCTCCGATAAAGTCAGAGGAACACAACCATCTTCTCGTTGGTCTTTTAACAGAGGTTAAAAACGTACCTGTTCTCTTAATGGTCATGTTCAGTCACAATTTCATTGCTTCTGTTGTCTTACTTACTTTCATGCCTTTGTGCCTTAGGTTATTGCGTCCTTGACTGTGTAAAGGCGCGTTTCATCTATTATGTATGTATGTATGTAAAGTTTCAAAAGTCGTTTTTTAAGTGTCCGCTCACAGTCATTCACAGTTAAAAGCTTGTTTTTTGGCCTTTTAAGAATGAATGTTTATGAATATAATTATACTAGTATGCACTAATTGTTAATTTTAAAACATGATAATATTGATTATTAGTTTCGCAAGATTCTCTGAGAGCATGTCGCAATATTGCGACAGATCGTTACATAATCGAAGGGATACAAAATTGCTAAAATTAACTGAATACCTATGTTTCAATATGTGATAAATCGAAGAAGATGTCAGTGTTATATTATACATTTTTTTGCATAAAAAATGATTTAACGTAACAATTTCCACCCTAGTAAATGAAAGAAATCCCGCCTGTTACGTTCATACCGCGCCATATAGGCCTACGTTACCTCCCTCCTGTTACCTCTTGGCATAGTGGCGTGATACCTAAGTCGAATACACACCATGATTTAGTAATGAATGGAATACCTGAATAATGTTACGAGTGACTAAGTCGGTGAAGCACGGACTTTTCATCAAGAACAGCACTACTAAGAAAAAGGCCCGACAGATACGTATCGTACGACTATACGTTACATACGTGTTAACGTTAGCAATATACTAAAAATCGGATATATTTTTAAGATCACCCATGCTTGTTCCGTGTTTTTGTCTGATAATTAAAGTTTACGATTTTCAATGATTTTAGAATTACCTTAAATGTTGATATTTCGCGTCATTTTGAGACCAAACTGAACACTTTAACGAAGAATGGCCCTTTCATCTCAGTAATGGTAAATGGGCAAAACCTGCACCTTTCTTTCGATTTGATGAGTTTCGTAAGGCAGTGTGACCCCTTATCCCCTTACTTGTTTTCGATAGGCGTCTCAATTCTAAATTCTAAATAGTTGATTAAGTGAATTAAAACATTCAAAAACGATAAAGGTAAAAGGGATTGTGTATATATGTTATATCTCTCCTCTCTCTCCTCTCTCCTCTCTCCTCACCATCCCATCCTCTCTCTCTCTCTCTCTCTCTCTCTATATATATATATATTATATATATATATATATATATCTAATCTATATATATATATATATCTATATATATAAACATCTATATAGTAAAGAAATAAGTGACGAACCAAAGTTCCCATCCGTAAAGTGTTCGATACCATTTGGTAGAGTCTGCAAATTTTTTATTAAGATGCGAACTTTGGTTTTCCTTACTATAGAACGCTTACTACTACTCCGATTTCACGTGTATTACAACCATTCATCAGCGAATATGCAGAAGAATAATTATACAACAATAACAAAGCCACAGATCGTGGTCAAGGTTCTAGCAGCTGTTTCGCTATGCGCCAGTAACGGGCGCCGTAGGCGGGATAAAAGAAGAGCGTGGAAACAAAGTACTGAGTAAGATCGCACGCATGTGTGCCGCAAGAAAGCGATCGTCTGTGTATGATTAAAGAAAGAGTGCGTACAACAAAATGCCAGCACGCCGATCTGTGCCAAGGTCTCCTGTGCAAAATACGGTAGTCGCCACGTATGGTAGACCAACGACGCGGTCAATTTCGAATGGACCCGGACGAATGGAAAATCTCGGTCGACCGGAAAATTCACGCGACCGAAATGCTCAGCCCAATCCACGATAATACCCACTCGTTCTTATTACTTTCCGACGTGACTGGGATTGCTTGAAGATTGGTCCCGCCTGCTTTGCAGTGATCTTTCATTCAACCGGGATTGTGTGGACAGCCCACTTTACCAACTTGTTGTTTGTTACTGTTTAATATTTTCAAATCATAGCCTCGTCGAGTAGTGCTACCTCTGATTGACAATTGTCTTAATTTGTCGCAATAAAACCAACGGTTTGTCTTAGGTTACGGATACGGATAGGCTATATCTCTTATAAACTTTGGTGGCCAATCTCTCCATTTGCTTACTTGGAACCCCGATTTTGTGTATTTTTTTCGCAAATATGTCGAGTAGAAGTAAATATACGCTTCACGACATTAGGGAGGATTAAAGACAATATCAGTATTAACATTCAAAAGATGTCAAAATTTGCAGGAATAACATAAAAGAGAAGGATAAGTCTTTAGAAATCCCATAAGTTAATTTTTTGCAACTACCCTTCAAAATTACTTAAAGAAAGAAACGGCAGTGTTCAAAGTTTGAATCGCCCCACATTCTCTTTCGTGTTGTAGAAGGTATCCGTACGGACAGTAATAGACTAAAATATCCGATTCCTTGTCCTTATTGGTTGCTTTCAGTCGTGTCACTTGTAGGGTAATTAGAATAGCTATACTTGTTACAAAACACCACACATTAAAAATCTATTTTTGATGATTTTTTTGTTGATTTTCTGATTTATAAATTTCACTGATAATGCCTAGTTTAGGTCAGAAGTGTAAAGTGACACCCCCTAAAAACATACACGGCCTCCTGAAATCTAACTGTGCTTCCTTATTACACTACACTGTGGACGTTGTAGACGGGCCCTGGACAGGATGAACGGTTTCATTTCAAACACCCATTTTTCACTTAGTTGAGATTAACCACCACGTGGTTTATTCTAAAGCTTTGTTTGAATCCCCGGGTTTGAATCCAAAGTTTTCCGTAAACTAATCTCGCATAAAATCACCATTGACCACTGTAGAAGTATTGTGTCCGATTATTCAGAAACAACCTACAGTGTTCTATTATCTATCTCCTTAATATGGCATATTTAGTTCCAGATACTGCAAAAACTTAACTAATTGTATGCAGCAATATGCCACTAATGGAAATAAAATGTTTCGAATATTTTCAGTCTCGCATATGGTTCCACTTGAGCCACACCCCTCACGAGATTCTCGGTCGACCGGGATTGAAATCCGTGCGTCCGGGTGGAGTTTGCTGAACCAATCAACTCCGACTTCCCACTCGGTTTGTGTACTTTGGTCTGCCATAACAGTACAGGGCGTTTTGCGTTAGCCCATATTTCAAACAAGTTAACTGGACTAAAATGATAAAGAACATCAACATGTGGTTTTTGATTTAGTAGAGCCAACTTTGAACTCCTCAAGATTTTAATGTAGTATAGCGTTACAAAAACCCTAAATGAAAACTGGTGGCCTGGCTCGTAAAAGAGTTCCAACCTTTTGTGGTGGCATCAAGAGAAAACAAACGACATTGGATATAGGACCAACCTAATTAAAGGAGGCATTTCGTATCCACAACCTCAAATCCGCCGACTTGCCTAAAAAGTGAATTTTTCTCATCTCTGAACCGCTTTCAAGCTGTCCAAAGGTAGAGTGTGTGTGCGTGTGCCTTAACAAATTGTCGTATCACTTTGACCAGTTTGAATTATTAACTTAAGTGATTTGAATTGGTTTACTTAAAAGTATAAGCATTCACAGCTTCCATAATTATACAAACTATCCATTTTTACAAACTTCGATAGTCAAATTAAATTTACAGCAATGAGAATTGTTACGAACTATTTTGTACATTACCCGTAAACTCTGTTATATATGTTTGTGTTAACATTTCTCAATTAAAATAAGTTAAGGGTACTTTATGACATCTTAAACCTTTATTTTTTTTACTTTTTTGAGTAACAAAAAATTATTGACTTGAGTATTTACGATTAATCATTTTGGGTCACATTAACTAAGCCCACTGATTATTTTTATTTTTAGAAAAAGTGGCATTAAAAATATAGACTGTATCCAAACACCCACTTTTACTATTGCTGTATTAATTTATCTAATGTTCAAAACTTACAATACTGCCATTAGTTAGGCAGTTTAGTGCCCCATTAGGTCTGCTTCCTTCCCACCCGGGAGGGGAGTCACATACACCTGAATCGACAATACGGGTATGTTTCATGGCGTCAATCGGTGGGGGACGAGGGGACCTGCCCCCACAGCAAGAACACTTTTTTTTTTTGTTTTTTTCCCCCATATCAAATGTCCTCCAATGATTTGTACTAAGGCCTAACCCCGCCCGCTTTACTAATGGAGAAACCGTGCCCCCCACCCTTCCCCCGTCGAAAAAATCAATGGACAATGACACGTTGGCAAGTTCTTGTAACCCATCAATTAATTTTCAAAATTTTCCGAGAATTAGAGATACCGACACGCCCGACCATGGTCAACCTAATGTTGATTTTTCCTATTATTTATTTGTTGATTTCAATAACAATATGCTTTAAAGCAAAAACCTTTTATGGATTCCTCTTGCCTTTTCTCCTTTTAGACCCTTTAGGGTGTTGAGCATATTTTCAATAATTTACAGTTGTATTAAAATGTAAATATTTTTAAGATTTTGTTAGGTGATTTTCAGTATGGTAGAAAAAGCAAATCTAAAATATCTTATATACATAAACGCTATAGTCCCTTGGTACCAAATAAAGATTTTTTTCATGTTTTAAATAGAAAGGGCAGACCTTGAAATATCTATCTTTCTTTTCCTCCACGGGATTTAATTGTCCTGAAGATATTAACATTTTTATGACAGGTTTTTTATGCCAAAATGATACCGGATATTTTGGTTGGAGACGGAGCAATAGGGTGTTTGTGATGGGAAAATGGGGTGTTAGGTGTAGGGAAATGGTGTTGTTAGTGTATGGAGATGGGGTGATGGGGGAGGGGGATTTACTCTAACGCATTATAAACGCGACCGAATTTTCAATGTTTAATACAGTGTGGACAAAAAAACAAAATTGTTCATGAAGAAACACAAAATTTTGACCATTATTTAAAACAGTAAAATTAAAAAAAAGTTGAGGTTTGTACTTGGCATAGATTCTACTTTCTATGCTGGAAAATGAAGAACTCTTTGATGAGAAATGAAGCAAGATAGGATCATTTTTTTGTAGGCGAAATCCATTTTACCCCCATTCCAAGGGGATTTAAGCTGGTTTCAGTGTGAATAATGGGGACAATCTTTCTGATTTTTGCTTCAAAAGAATAAATTGCAGATAATCATATTCAGTGAGAGTTATCATAACATTGCATGACTTCAATTAATTTATATACATCATATTATTTATTTCAAACATTGTAAGCATTCAGGGTCAATTATCATCACTTTGTCTAATAGTGAAAACAAGATCTTTTTTAATACTTTATTCTCTAAATTTAAAAAAACTATTTTAAACTTTCAAGTAGCTTATCTCCATTGTCATAAAGATGGATTAACGTTGAAGATAATTCTTTAGTTATCAATGGGAAATCAACGTTGGAGGACGACTTCATTGAAAACTAATACAACAGACCTAATTAAATACTTTCTTTGCCACGCTCACAAGCCCATTTATTCCATAACGTTTAACTTGACTTGTGGACTGGGCAAGATCATGTCAAAGTGTCTTTACATGTAGAACATATCATAAGTGTAATCATTGTTATGCCCAAAGCTCTTATCCACAATACTCTATCTGTCCCTCAAAGTTGTTTTAATAAACAGTTCATTGATCATGAAAAGTGATCACGTCGATTCTGTGGCATAATACTTTTATTCAAGAACGCTCATCCCATATCTTTGCAAATCTGTTTTAACATGGCGTTTATCATTAAAATTTCTTTGAGCCATATCTTTTGCACAATATTTTGTGCAAACAATTGTCGAAGAAAAAACTTACAGGCTAAGGCTTTCAAATTGTTTTGAGAGGAGAGAAGGTTTTTATTAGTTTTAACATCCCATGCACCATAATCACTTTTCATTGGCCATATGAGTGAGTTAATCTATATTCGTTTGCATAACCTTTTGTTTAAAGTGTGAACTCCATTGGAATGAGAGATAAATGGGAAGGTGTACAAAACTATTCTCTTCTGCTTCATTTTTCAAGGCGATTTCTTTGAATTTTCAGAATGTTGTAGTGTACGAATGAGTAGTACGATTATGTCAGAAACATTACGGTTGAATTTAATAGGTCGGTTCAGGGTCAACAGCTATTTCCATGCACATTCTTTGATACAGGCCCCTGTAAAAACCTTTCTAGAAGGGATCTAACTGTCCGTAATGTTTAATTTTTTTTATGGCGTTTTATTGCAAAACACTTAAAAGATGGCCATTAGTTGCTCAACATAAAAAGTCAACGACAACCACTGGAGTCAATCCTCAGAGAGAGTAAAGTCAGCGAGCTCATTTGTAATAGAAAAGCGTTTACATCGTAACATTTTAAAAAACGGTAATCCACCGAACGGCGATTTTATAACGTTGATATATCCGAGCATATTTTTAAGTTCAAAACCTCCTCTTGACAATACAAATTTGTTTCTAATCAAATTTGCATTAAAGAAATGTGTTTCGTGGGACATAAACTATATGCAGGAGTTTCGTTATACAACATAAAGCTCCTGCAGTACTTATCAGGGGCGGCGTCAGGTGGGATGTGCGGTGGAGGGGGGGGGTGGGGTGTGGGTGGCTGTTGGGGTTGTTCAGTGGGAACCCCCGAGATTTCCCCCTTCAGGACAAAACAGTTTTTTTTTAATCAAATACATAAAATGGCTTTTTACCTATATGACTGTAATCTTGTAATGTTTTCGCCCTATGGATGTTTGCGCTCCTCCATTATTTTAACCTGGCGCCGTCCCATGGTACTTATTACAATCCATTGGGGCCAAAATACCATTAAACGTCCTGTAAAAAGGAATTCCATCAAAACACCTGGAAATATAATGTCTTTTGCGATTTATAATATGATGGGCTATTCCCAGATATTATTCACAACCTAACCCAAAGATGAAAGTGGGAATTCCCACACCTTTCTTCTCCAAAACATGCATTGGAATTCTGATCATGAAATCCCTGCTGGAGAATTCCCAACATGAAATCGTAAAAAAATACAAATCCAATATTCCAATTGTGTCATTGAACAACTGCACTGAATAGATAATTAAAGAGTAACTAACCAACCCAAGATGAGTCTGGGAAATCCCCATGACTTTACTTTTTACTCGCTGCCCACTGAAATAATCTTCACACTTCCTAAAGAATACTATCACTATATGCGGTTTTCCCTCCCCTCCCTCCCCCTTCGTTCTCTTTGGTCACAAACACCCAAAGAGGGACATGAATTAAAAAATGCAACACTTGATTTGTCAAAAAAGCCGGCTTTGGAATTTCCATAGTCATTTCGACTTTTGAAATGTCATATTTTGGGGGTGTGTGGATAATGTACGTCGTTTTGAATAGCCCAATGTATAGACGTTGTGATAAGGCGACGAAAAATTAAAAAAAACACCCTGTTTTACGGGGCCCGAGCCGACCGCTGATTTTTCGGTTTTGAAGATTTTTTTTTAGTTTTCCAACAATCATGTAAAATCAGCCTATTTTTAGCCAAATTATCAATTTGGCAAAAAAATATTTTAGAAAATTTGTTTTTCATTTTTCTTCTCTCTGATTTTTTCACAGATTTTGGGGGGCGATTTTTTTTTTTTTTTTTAGGTGTTTTTGTTATTTTTTTGTTTATAATAATTTTTTTTTGTTTATTTTGGGGGGGGGGGGGGGGGGGGGTTTTTAAATTTTTTTTGATTTCGGTATGTAGTTTAGAGAGGGAAAGGCCAATTTTGAGCTCCAGAAAAGAAAAAAAATTAAAAAAATAAAAGTTTCGCACCGAACCGACCGACCCTACTCAAAGGTCCGCTACGCCGATAAAACAGATTTTCTTTTTCGTCGCCTCAAACTGCTACTTTACGTTTGTTGTAAAGATATACATTGGGAAACTGCAAAAAGGGTATCGTTACCTGGTTACAAGGTATTTGTTGTTAGAATGGATGGCAGTACTTTTACATTCCTTTTACTCTATAGTACTTAAACACCTTTGTGCCTCCGATTTCACCACAAAGTGAAAATGTTTGTATCAGAAGAAGTTCATATTTTCTCATATTCCTCAATGATATTTCAGGCCCAAGAAATGTTTTCTTTTTGAATGTTTTAAAAAACGTACCTCTAAATGTTTATGTTTAACCACATTAACACACACACACACACAGCCCACACACACACCCTCTGTCCCTTATGGGCCAATTTTTTGTACCTTTTGGTTTTGCTTCTCTATCTAACCTATCCAAACGGCTGGACCGATAAGTTCAAAATCTTGCAATCAGTTGTTTTGATTATATATTTCCGCATGAGGGAGAAAACATGGAATTGGATCGTGATCGGGTCCCCATCTATATGGAGTTCTTATACTGTATTACTACTTGATTTTGACATTCTGTAAATTTCAAATACGACTCCCACCATTTTAATTTGTTGACATTAGGCCCCTGAAAATAAAATAAACACGGTATTTTGCTGTATTTAACAGCCCAATACTGCCATACCATTTTACAACAGAATTTAATTGCAAATCAAAGTATTTTTTCACAAAGTACATACACAACTTTTAGCTGTTTATTACCGAAAAAATGATTGATCGTGAACGTTGTTGGTAGTGAAGTTAGTTGTTTCCAGTGCTTTGCTGTGCTAAAATTACGCACTCTCCCTTTAACTCACACGGTCAGAAAGATCCAATGTTCTTAACCCCGGTGGAGACATTCATACATTTCATTCAACATGCATGTGCCCCACCTGAAATAGCGTGTACGTTTCCATTGTTTCTCACAGCTCGGACTTGCTCTATTTATGTTAGGGGATGATGAAAACCACCAAATTATGGCAAATCCCACATCCCAACCCCCGCATCTCTGAGTTCTAAAAATGACCGAAAATCATCCACTGCAACTTTTTTTTTATTTTTTCTCCAGTTTAAACTTTGGAAAGGATATGCGAATGTAACTTTTTGTGAGTTTTGACAAAAACTATCACTTTGCGAACTATTATACATACTTACTTTCATCAAACTCCTACAATCCTCGCACAAAAGTCACTTTGGAACACAACCGTGGTTTCTTAGTGCAATCAACGTGAACAAACTGTTTCTGATGTGAGTGACTATCCCATTCTCCAAACTTCAAGGGAAAGCATGAGCTGGGAGAGGTTTGTGTTATAAACCCTCCCCCTCCCCATGTCAAACATGTGAGATCCTTCACAACACCATGAAACGTTTTGGCCTCTGAACAACCATGACACATTGTACATTTATTTACAACCGAATGCGCTTAAGAAGTGTTCCAGACTTTTTCGATTGTAACTTCTAGCTTAAAAAAGCATGCCCACTTTGTGAAGTTTTTTTTTCTGCAAACAAGTTATCAATGACCGTTTGCATCGCTTCTAGGTTTCAAATGAGGTTGGTACATACGTTTTTTTATGTTATATGTTAATCCAATGGACTCTTCACTTCATTCTTTTCAGTTAGACCTGTCTTCCATACGCAACATTCCCAGCCTATCTACTCTACTCGGAGCGTACATACACTTCCTCTGTGCTTTGCCTAAAATTAAATTTATTTATTCTTAGTGGCTTTGTATATAATAAACTTTTAAAATGTATAACAGTTTACTAAGATGATTCTCAATATTGTAATGAGAGCAACACAAATGCAACGTATCGAGTGGGATATTCGCTTTGCTTGGCTTGGCTTGAGACCAATTTCGGCGGGTGAACTTTCCCGGTCGGCCGCGTGTCACTTCTAAATAAATTAACTGTTTCATTGTTTTTATGTTTTTTCCTTTTTTTAATTTATCAATTAATTTTACAGATTTAATACTCAAAGTGCGTTTTTCACGCAGAGTTTTAAAACATTGTGATTGAACGATCATAAGGACGCATTTGCCCATCTCTCTGAAGATTTCGTTCGACCGGAATTCAATCTAATTCAAGTTGTTTTTTTTTACCCAATCAAAGTGAAAAACCCACTCGTCGATTTCACGTTGAAGCCGCCCATTACGACAATAACCATGATCATGATACCAAACAGGCCTAGTGTGGCACGTCAGTAGTGATTGGTTGTACAAATCTGTCATAAAATTATATTGTCCACCATAGCTCCCAATGGGCCCAAGTATTATAAATCCGAATTGCCGAATGGGGTCCTAACCCCATTCGCACTCTAATACCTGCATTGTTGTGTGTCAGGTCCTGTTAACTCCATCTTTTCATTGCAGACATAATAATCAATGTCCTATGAGAGTATTAAGTACAACCAAAAGAATTGATAACATTATTGGAACATGGTTTTGTTTTCATTTTAAAACTAGGGAGAACTAACATTTAACCCAAGATTATAGTACACCTTTACCTATGGCTAAGCAATAAGGACCATCTAAATTATTACTGAACTTCTTGTTTATTTCAAACATGGATTTTTCTTTGCTTGGGAGGCGGGGCTAGACCAATAGCCCGACAATTTCGGTGTACCATTCACAATCTGCTACCGGACCCATTACATTCGCATTTTGGTTTGAAGTATGATTTTTTACGAAATTTGCTGAGCCTTTTATCCAATGGCTACAACAGAACGATCAAGATAATAGTATCGTATCCTAATATGTTGCACGAACACTACATTAAGCAAGGCACACGTCACAATTTCTTCTCCCCACTTGCTAGCTGTACCATTGACACGACAATATTAGTTTAGCTGCAGCGACGACCGACTCTCTTCAATGGTAATTGGTAGGCGGTTCATAATGTTCCCGTGGATGGGTATTATTCCCAAGAAGGCGGTCCAACCTTCAATCAAGATCCGGTCGAGCGGCAGGTAGTAAATCCGAATGTACCGACATTCTGATTGGCTTTACAAGCTATTTTCCCGTTTCCGTTTTCCCGTCGACTGGAGACTTTTTTCCCATCGTTCCGGGTCCATTGCATAATGACCGGCTTGCTACCATAACGCATGAAGAGAGCGCATCGCACCAACGCTAGAGTACAGCTTGTAGGAACAGCTCCAAGACAAAGGATGGCTTCCTCCCGGCGGGCCGTGAATATAAGCAATTGGGGCGGGTGTAGTGACGTTTGTAATTTACGAACGCAACCCGTATAAACGGATGGTCTCAATATTGGTAAAACGATATAAATCTGGGATACACAAATTCACACAGCTGGAAGAAGCAAAGCATACCAATTTTACTTTTTCTAACTCGGCTCGGATGTCTATTTCTGTGGCGGCACTTGCTTATCATTTCACTCCTCTTCTTATTGATAATGTTTGCTGGATTGGTCTTCTTCAATTCAATTATTGCCATTTTTTCTTCAAGTAATATTAATATTAATTCTTCAAGTAATATTAATTACTATATACCTATACCTTTGGGAGACATTTGGACTTTGTTATTTGGACTATGTTATTTGTGGTAGCTGGTTTTTACTACCCAAGTTTAATCACCTTTTGTTGGCTTTACTAAATCCAAATTCTGATTTCATTAAGAATGTTAACCAACTCTCCTTTAAATTTATATGGTACAAGAAATTAAATTTATATGGAACAAGAAATAAGATAGAATAGCAAGAAAGGTTAATACTCAAGAGTATGGTGTGGAGTGAAGATGGTAGATTTTAAAAGTCGCATTGAAGCCCTCATGATTGGATGGGTCAGACGTATAATAAACAAATAAACAATGTGAACAATAAATTAATGTACACATTTGTTCCACAAGTTGTTAGATATTGCATAAATATATTTCGTATTCCTTTTCAATTTACCCGAAATACCAAGATCACGTGGTTTAAGTTAATTATTACATAGAATTATAGCAACAAACATATTTATATGTCAGGATTAATTAAAGGGTGTAATCTTTGTGATTTTTTGTAATACAGGAGAGGAAAGTTTAGAACACTTATTTGTGAACTGTATACGGTGAAAAAGATTTGGGAATTTTTGGATAGAGGAAATTCCATATACCAGTGGTTCAATTTAGAGGACAAGGATTATTTCATTAGGAAAGGTATGGTGGCTATTTTGAGGACAAGAATTAATTCATTAGGACTTACCGATATGTTATGGTAAACGCAAAATGGTCATTTGTTTGATAATATATTTAACAAAAATGTTTATTCTATCGTTCAAAACACGGACGCCAGAGATTCCAGATGCTAAAATTATATATAAAATCATATGAGAATTAAAAGGTATAATGCAAAGGTCAATCTGAAAGAGGATATTTTAATGAAGTATGGAGTTGTGTAATATCCTTCTTTGACTGATTAATTTGTTTGTATCTTTTGAATCTTTGCCTTTTCTCTTGCCTCTTGTTATGATTGTAATATGTAAATGAAATATGTGAATGCATATGATGCATGTATACGTATGTGAAGATGACAATATAATGCAGCAGTATGGAAAAAAGGATATCAACAACAAATTTGTCAAAAATACACACACACACACACAAACGATGACGGGTCTATTTTATGTAATGATCAAATTTGGCTATCATTCGTTTGTTTCAACTAAGTATTCTGCAAAGATCCAGATGCAGATAAGGTACAATGATGTTATATCTTCGGAATATCTTTTCGTGTCCATTTAACGAGGAAGGACCTATTTTATGTAATTAACAAATTGGGTTTTTATTCGTTTGTCTCAGCTAAGTACTCTGTAGAGAACCAGCTGCAGATTAGAAGCAAATAATCGATCACTTAATCGAAGCAATCACGGAATAAAGCACAGGTTTATTCCATTAAAGCAAAATGCCAGTCTAATATAATCTGCGCTTCAACATACAGTGTGAGTCAAAATGATTGTTCCCCGATGAATCAAAAAATATTAAAAATATTTGTAATCTTTTTAGAATATTATTATATACTTTATATTAACAAATAATTACTTCTTATAATTAATTAATACAATAAGTAAATAAATAATCATTTTATTTTCAAGTTATGGCCTCATTTTTAGAGGGCTCCCTAAATGCTGCGTGTACAAATTTAGTACAGTAAACCATAGAAGATGAGTAAACATGTTTACAGTGTAATTCACAAACCAGGATCCAGAAAAACAAGATAGACAAAGAACTTTCTTGTTTGTTGCATTTATTCACCAGAGTGAAGCACAAAATTATTCATCTTTATCATGAAAGAAAATTGTTCCAAAAAGCCTGACCTTTGACCTTTAGCCAACTAAGGTGTATCACTTAAACTGAAATCTGGTTTTGGTGTGTATTTTTCAATATCTTTTTATTTTGCCTTAGTTTATAGTTAAAAACGAGTTCATTCCAAACCTTGAAGAATTCTAAACAGTCAAAATATAATTGCACTTGTTGTTGCATTAATCCCAACTTATTAACTGACCTGTGTTATACTCATTGGGGCATTTATTACTATTTATCCACCAGAGTGTGTAAAGCACACATTAGGTATCCCACTTGAAATTTTGCTTCAATTACCAAATCAATAGAATCTTGTACAAAGGGAAATCTGAGGGCCTTTATTTAAATGAGTGCAGATATTGATTGCCTGAACCAAAATGAAAAATTCAAAATTCCTGTGAAACTCATTAATGTACTTTCGAAGTATGTACAATTTTAAGAGCTACCATGCACAGTTTGACAAGAAAAAAATCAGGATATTTGGGGAACAATCTTTTGACTCGCACTGTATTATGAATACATTTTTGTTTCAAATGAATGTCTTTCAGTCAGAAAAATGACACTCTATTATTGATAACAAAGTAAAACGTTTATAATATCTTCCGTATGATTGCAGCCATTTTGATCAGCCCACGAGAAAAATAGAAATCATGATGGTATATAGTGTGTCTTGAAATAAGTAGCCAATGAATGACATAACCAAACTTTTTCAGCTATATTCTGTTCAAGAATCCGCCCAGGTTTTAATCGATCGTTACTGCTCTACAGGCTTTTTCTACGGACACACGATGTAATCCGATTTTCTGACAAGGAGTACCCTAGACATTCCTTAGAACACCTGTTTTTTATCTATTGACTTCTCAAGTCATACAAACTCCCAATGCCGTGCGACGTCACCAATGCCGAAAATGACGACCTCCATGGGCAACATTTACTTAGTTAATAAGGCAATCTATATTGCAGTAGATAGTATTTATTTCACACAAATGACCGCAAAAATCTTTTAAAACATACTTAAATTAAAATTAGCCTGTTAGTACACTTAGGTTTTTGGATCAATAATTTGTGTCAGTAAAAGTGTGTCAGATGGGTCAGGTTCGGAAACGAACTCCCGATTAAACGCAATGCATTTATATCTTCAGAATATCTCCTCACGTTCCTTTAACAAGGAAGATTTTTTAAATGAAATTCGAAAATGGGCTATCATCTAGTATTCTAACAAAGATCCAATGCGATTAGGGCCATGGAATTTGTATCTTCAAATATTCTCGTGTTCATTTAACGGGGAAGGGTCTCTTTATTGTTCTTCGTAAATTAGTCCAATAATTGTATGATTTGACCCCACACAAATTTCAACAGAAACAATTTTGGTGTTAATATCCGTGAATATCCAAAAATAATATATTAAAAAGTCTAAACCAAATCAACCTAGTGGAACATGTAAAAAAGAAGGGGGCATCGTTGTACAGGGTAAAAAATTAGAATTGTTCGAATTGATTTAAATGATGCACCAATTTATTGGGCTACTCCTAAGGTTTAAAAAAAAGGATAGTTTGCCCTATCTACGCTTTATAGTTTATGTAGCAATAGGATCGTAACAGTTCAGGATCATCCTGGGGTAAAATTCATAGAATGGTCCGATTTTGATCGGACTGGTTGTTAATGTTTTAATTTTGGTCCCAACTATATAAAAATGTAAATCGATTCTTTGTTTGAACTTTCTAAATAAGATTCAGAAGCTATGAATTACTAGTGACATCCCATAGACACTGTAGCCCCCGTCACATTTTGCGTTCCCAATAGCAACGAAAGTTAAATAAATGGCTCTCAACCAGTATATTTTCGTGTTCTTGATACCATTAGACGAACTTTAACACCATTTTTTTTATAAGAACGGATATATCTGAAAATTTACCCCCATTGTGCCTTGAACCTATTTTGACTCATAACTATTGAACTACAACCTGCAGATATGGCAAACTATACCTCTTTTTAATCCTGGAAATGTACCGAACCGTTGGCAGACTTTTCGACGCGTTTTGATACTTTTCATATTTTGACCCCTGTATAAACCTACCCCCTTAAAAATATATGTTCCACTCCTTTGATTTTAGTAGACTTTTGATATGTTGTTTTTAAAGTATTCTCAATACAAATTCTGTTGGAATTGATTCTGTTGCAATTAGTGTTGGGTTAAGGTAGTCTTTGTCAAGACCTCGTTTTATAAAGTCCGTAGGGTGGGGGGAAGGGGGCACTCAGAGAGGTTCGCAGAACCGAGTCTTTGAAATTCACCCACATTCAGCCTCCGAGTAAGTCACTTATTTCAGCGATTCTGATCCGCCCCCTGTTAGTGATTGACAGTTCGTCAATTATCGAGCAATAACAATAGTCGTTTATCGACCCCCTGCAAGCAGAGCCACGTGCCGAAGGATGCGTAACTTAACCCAAATACCCGTGTTGACCTTCATCGACCCCGCAGCCTGATACATGCTTTGAAAGTAGCCCGCAAATGACTGTACAGGTCGGGTATATTGTATAGTGGTTTCGGTTTCAAAACTCGATTAAATTCAGAAGGAAATTACAGGCTTTGGGAATATCCAGAAGGACAAAAAAAAAAAAAAAAAAAAAAAAAAAACAGTTCCCGTCACTGAACCGTAGCAACAACGGGGATTGAGTCTAAAAGATAAAATATATCGACAAAAAGGACTAATGTTGGTTTATTCCGAACTGGTCAGTGGTTTTACCTAATAAACCATTTTCAGTAACTGCTCACACAAAAAAGGGACACAACCAAAATAGCTTCTTTATTTGGAGGTGGACATAGCGTTGTGACCAGAACGCCAACAAAATCTGCGTTAATGCGTTAAAGGCCGACTCAGATATTCGAAGTATTTTTAATCATGTTAATTAAAAATTGTCAAACAAAAGGTAGTAACCTTAAAACGTTAATTCCAACGCAAGGTTTGAAATGACTCTGATTTTTGTTTTGATGTAGGAAACATTTTGTGTAGATAACAGTTTTTTTTTTTATTGTATTTAGAGCACTGACGATATGTGGTACATTCGGTCAATCTCCCAAATATCAAGTGTTGTGTTGGAATTCAGTTTTCATAACATCTCTGTGATGAACAGCTTTTTGTGATTCTGCAATGAAATTTTTTCTGTATCAGATGAACCCAAAAATTCCATCTAGAAAGACAATAATAACATTCTTGATCTTATTTCACATATTGCTGTCATGAGAAATTTGAAACCTGTCCATCTCTCGTGAAATGTTTCCTACTGATCACAAACGCTGAGTTTTCAATTTGTACCAGAGTAAAAAGATTAAAAGTGTTAGTCGTTCTGTGTTTAATTTTAAGTAAGAAGGCAAACTTTAACATAATTAGGTTTGAGCTTCGCAAAACCGAGTTTCCGCAATTTTTCAAGGCCATCAATGTGAATGTGGCTAGACTGGCATTTAGCAAAATTGTCACCAATGTTTTGGATACTTTCATCGAAAGTTAAAATTCGTGACTCTCATGCACGGACTGGATTGATGCTGATATTAGACATCTTCAAAATAGAAAAGTCACAGAATGGAGACGTGCGAAACACACAAAGGGATTCTTCGCAGCACTAGGAAATCTTTCCGTAAGCTGCGTAATAGCTAGAATTTAAATCTCTTACAAATCCAATCAATCAGGGTGTCCCAGAATGATTAGTACCCATCGATACCAAAATGTTTTATTGTTCCATAGCACAAATCAATAAAATTGGTAAGCTGGTTGAATGGCCAACTTCATTATACTGTAACCTTCCATAACGAATTTTGAATCGTGAAAATAGGACTAACCAAAGTGAAAATACACTCAATGTGTTAGAGTGATGATTTTCATACATAACTTTTTTAGATGCAAAACAAAATCCAGATCACTCAAAAAGATAATAAATATAATAAATATAATAATAATAATGACAATCTGGATATAACGCCTAATGGCAGGGCCTCTAGCGCTTCAATAGAAAGGAGCAATATACAAAATATCAATACGACCAATATAAAAATAGATAAAAATTCTAATTCAAAACAACCAGTTAGGATATGTTACATCAATTATACACAATTTCAAAAACTTTAAATTTAAGAGAAATTCAAACACATATATATTGTGACAACAACAGATAGACAAGAGAAAGGACAAACCCCATTGCCTTCCCATACATATTGGGATGCACTGATCGTTCAGCTGTTAGGATCTGTGTGTAGTTACCCCACAGCGGACATCGGTAAAGCACTATCAGTGATTGCTAAATCAGAAATCAAAAATTAATCATCAAAAATCAGGGATTTGTGCATGTCTGTAACAAATTATAGGTATCCTAACATACTCTACAAATGTTAGATCAGGAAACAAACAATAAGGCAAAATAGGATATTTTTTATCATAGTGTCGAACGGATAATTACTGCAACACGTAAGTGAATGAGATTTCGTATCTTTGAACACTGCCGTTTTCTGCTTTTCTGTCAATTATTCAGTTGGAAAAAAGTAACGTATGATAATTCTACAGGGGTTCCTTCACTTTCAAGCTATTCCTGCCAATATCAAATATATTTGTGAATTACTTTTGGATAAATAACTGATAGTGTCGTTAAGTCTTGATCTTTCCTAGAGCAGATGCCTTAACCCGAACCTAAAACTGATGAAACAACTATCCTAGGAAACCGGATTGGATGAAGGTAGAGAATAAGAAAAAGAAAGGAAAAAAACTAGAGCTAATTGCGCTCTGCAAGAGCGCGAAAGTAAAGCGGTGTGTGACCGTTGATTCGAAAGGAGTTGGTCGCATGAAGAGGTCATAAATTACATTCGTTCATCCACAAGATGCACCAATTCAGATTTGCCAAGCGTTTTTAATTTGTTAGAGCCTGAGCATAAATCAATAGGGTTCTATTAATTGCCCCTTTAATTGGTAAGTGGAATTGGGGTCCATTCTGTGATGATAGCCTTTAATTTGTGGAGTAGGAATCTGTAGATTTTCAGCGACTGCCCTTTAATGGTAATTGTTGTATTTTCGGGTCCAATCTGAGAACACCCCCTTTTGCAGCATCTACCAGGGATTTTGCAAGCGGAATCTCATGATGAGAGACTGTCATAAATATGAGAAACTCGCAACTCGCATGTGACAACTAAAATTCAACTCGAACATTTAACCTTTCTGAAGGGTATCAAGCTGCTTCATATGCATGAGTCACGTTACCATGCAATGTAAACTGTACTAGGAGATACAGTTTAAAGAAAATCACCCTTGACCACTGTGACCCCTACGTGACTCTGCCCCTAAACAAGCAACACTACCTATAGCTTGTGGCCAGGTCAATCCTCTGAGCGAGTTAGGTCAGTAGAGGTCAAGCCGTTAAGGAGAGTAGTGGGTGTAAGAAAGAAGAAAGATAGAAAAAAGAGAAAAGAAGTAAAGAAAGAAAACGGCAAGAAAAACAATAAGTTAGGCGAAACGCCTAACGTTAATTCACAGAATTATAATTAGTGATTGGATGAATAGGAAAATCAGGGATACGTATCAAGGAGCCAAAATGGTGTGTTAAATAGGAATGTTCTTCAGGACGTGACCTGAAAATAGTTACTGACTGAGCTAAGCGGATACTGTTAGGGAGTTTATTCCACAAATGTTCTGCTGCGTAAGC
>JAMKCH010075492.1:0-45663 GCA_023653785.1 Ophioderma brevispina
GGGAAGAGAGTAAAAGCAAATTCAGTGTGGTGTGAGAAATGTGGGAAATGGATCCATGGGAGATGCACAAAGATGAAGAGAGTGACCCCTAGTTTGGCAAGATATTTTGTGTGCAGAAGATGCGAGAAGGGAGCTGGAGGGATGGTGGAACAGGAGGAAAAGCTGTGTGATGAGGTGGAGTCAGTGAAGGAGTTCACATACCTAGGGGATAAGGTTAGTGTGGGTGGTGGATGTGAGGTGGCTGTGACAGCTAGAGTGAGGTATGGGTGGGTGAAGTTTAGGGAATGTGGGGAGTTGTTGCAAGGGAAAAGATACCCTTTGAAGATGAAAGGAATGGTGTATAAGAGTTGTGTGAGATCAGTGATGCTGTATGGGAGTGAGACGTGGTGTTTGGGCGAAAATGAGATGGGGATTCTGCACTGTTAAAAATAAATCTGTAAAAAAACAGGGATTTGACTGGCAGCTGGGACACACAACGTGCAGAACGTAAAATAACTGGAGCCGTAAAATACGAAACCATTGCAGGGAACGTAAAATAACGGCGTAAGATCTCAGCTTCAACGTTATTGTTGGTTTTTGACTTGTTCACAATATTAACAATTAAAACGTTATTACAATCCTCTGACCAAATTTTCACGTTATAGCTATGGCATCATACAAACGTTGTATTTACGTTACCACATGGTTGTAAAAAAGTTATATTACAGGCAAACAATTTTGAGAAAAAAAAGGCAATAAACAAAGGGAAAACGTAAAAAAATAATGATTTAAACCAGTTATACACTTTGTTTTGTATGGTAATGTACACGTCACAAATTACTTAATTATCATATGAATAAACTTAATACATGTACCTTACATAGATTTGAACCTGGGCCTTAAGTCCTAAACCTTATCCACTACACTACATGACTTTACTGATAGCAGATGCTAAAATTAAAGATAAGATTTTGCATTTTTTTAATGACGTTACTTATAACGTTATTTAACACATTTTATTGGTAAAACGATTGTCATAGTTCATATTCTTACATTAAAAACAAGTTACAAAAGAACGTAATATTACGGAAAATATAACAACGGCCAGCGTATAAATACTACTTTTTTTCAAAATGTGTAGTATTATTTTCTAGCCACTGTTTATTTACATTTTTCTGCTTCCAAATTGTAATTTTATGTTAGGTATAGGTAATAAAGCGTGAAGATTATTGAATAATTGGGGGTTTACCGTAATTTAAAAGGTAAAGTCTGGTAAAATTAGGAACATTTTTAACAGTGTGAGGAGGACAGAGAGAGCAATGATGAGAGCGATGTGTGGTGTGAAGTTGATGGATAGGATGAAGACTGAGGACTTGATGCAGATGTTGGGTTTGGAAGAGGCGATGGACCGGTTGGCGAAGGCGAATAGTGTACGTTTGTATGGGCATGTGTTGAAGGATGACGAGCATGTGTTAAGAAGGGCTTTTGAGTTTGAGGTGTGAGGTTTGAGGAGGAGGGGACGTCCAAAGAAGACATGGAAGAAGCAAGTGGAGGAGGAGAGTAGGAGGGTTGGGTTGAGGATGGAGGATGAAATGGAAGGAAGGAGTAAGGGCGGTTGCTGCGAATGTGAGGTGAATCTGGCCACCCCCGTTGACGGGGATAAAACCGGATTTAAAACTTTGGTTTTAGTAGTAGTTAGTATGTAAAGCAAAGTGTTTTAGAAAGTATTGAACAGCGTTTCTAATTAAAGTATTCTAAGTCGGTATATTCAGGTAACTGATTTGGTTGTCTATACTGCTCTTAACATATGTAATAAAATATGAGATTTTATATAAATTTATTATACTCGGAAAATTTTGGTGCTTTTTTGACATTTTCATCTCCTTCAGTTACTGTGATATTCAGATTGTAAGGTTTCTGCAATAATAGGCCTTTTTTCACAAAAACAAATTAAAAAGACAAAATTGTGGAAATCTATTTTTGTTCCTTTTGTTGAAGAAAAGAATGAGTTACTGCTTTGCATTCAGTAAGACGTATTTTACCAAGAGGGCACGTTGCAATTCTATTGCTAACATTTTACGGGTACAATTAAGGAAATCGCCTGTTAATTTCTACGATAAGCTTGTAAATTTATAAAGATGCCACTTAACGAAGTGTCATTGTCAGAAAAATGTAATATACAGATAATGCATGGATGGATAAAGACATAATTTCAGGCTTAAACTTGTAACCTTATTTTTATAGGGGAGCCTCTGCTCTGTAGATAGTTCACTATGTGTTTTGCATACCTTTTTAGGCAAAAAAGTTTACTTGGCAGCCATTTTGAAATTGAAGATGGTTGCCACGTGTTGTTAACAATGTTATTGGATTCCTGGACCCTATAACACCTTCAATCTTCACTCTTCTAATATCCTTCCAGTGTCATGCGGAATTCCTCAAAGCTCTATTCCTGGTCCTCTGCTTTCTTATGATATGCTTTCACAATGATTTCAAAAAGAGCTTCCACCTGTTCTTATGTACGTCGTAAAAGAGTGATACCAACTATTCCGCTCAAATCCGGAACATGAACCACACTAATTAAACAATTTTCAATCGTGAACTCGAACATTCCTCCAACTGGTTGAGACCAACCATTAGCCCTATGTAAAGCAAACTAATACATTTCAAACAAAACAACAACATTAAAACCGCAAACAGTACATTATGACAAAATATCCAATCAGCTCGTTGATCATACACAGTTTCTGGAGTCAAAAATAATTGATAGTCAACACTAAATTGAACATCACATTATTAACAACAATCAGGTTTTCCAAGTGTTGGCATCCTTAAAGAACACAAACATACCCTTCCCTCCAAAATCTTTTTTCTTATGCAAACCCCAATGGGCTGGCCTTTTTAATTTTTTCAGGACCACAACAGTATCTAAACAAGATATAATACAAGACCAACAAATTACAAGATACAACAAGACAGTGTTATGGCAAGAAAAGATAGGTACAAACACATGTATACTTTTCACACTTAATGCATAAGGGGGGTTTCCTCATGGGACCATTTTTTTGATTTTCAGCCGGCGATTTTCAACGCTGCAATTATTTGGTTTTATATTTTTTGTATTTGTCTAACTTGTAGGTTGCGCTTACATTGGTGCAAAAAAAATTCAAATTCCATCGGGTCGTTTTTTTTCGTTCATTGCATGGTCCCTAGGAGCCCCCCCCCCCCCTTATGCACTAACGGAAGTGCCCATACAAAATCAAAAAATTCTTATTAGAGTTACTGTGATTCTGATTTTCATAATGCATACACCTAGTGACATAACAAAGTAAATAATTAATTAAAATCTTGCAAGTTGTAGGCCCAATTGGAGCCTAATAATTTATATACATCATGTAGCGGGTTTAATCTGTATGAACTATTAATTATCAAGTACCCTAAAAAATATAAAATGGCATGAGACCTTTAGGTTTGTGCTTTCATTGTTAAATATATTCATTCTTAACCAATTTAAGTAATCAGCCAAGTCTAGTGAAGCAATGCGTAGAAATGAGAACAATAGTGTCTTTTCGCACATTTTGAACGGCAAATTAAAATATTGTTTGCCCCTAATTTTCCTACTGAACAACTTCAGTTTTTATTTCTTTATTGTTGATGTCTTTGACGCCTTCAGCCATGTGGTGGATTTCAGTCTAAAAATCCTTTAGGAAGTGGTTTTATTAGGTGGGTTCCCTAGGACCCCCCCCCCACCGTTAGATGCACTTAAAGCTGAAGTGCAAACCCCTTATGCAGTTTAAAATGGCACGGCAACTTTTCACAAAATATGAATTTCTTTTCTTCAATTTGCTCTCAAATGAATAGTCTAGGCCACGGAAGAACGAGATATATTTTACTTTTTACACATAAAACTAACTACCAAAACAGATAGGGACAATTTATATGAATGGGAATTAAGACATTCAGTAATTTGTAGGCCAACTTTTTTCCATAACTTTATCAACACAATGTTATATTACTGAGTATTTGGCATCGACTCACTGATATTAACACCACAAGTTTAGACCTATCAACAGTTGTGCATACGTGGGACACCTCATACGGCGTCGGTGTTTGTGTTAAAAACATTAAACGCCATTTTCGTCGTTCTTCTGATTTAACGTCGCCGGCGCCGCTAAATTTATAAAATCGTTCTGTTATCACCCTAAGGAAGCTGATTTGTCTTAATCATTTCGGGTGAACGGCTTTTCGTATATAAAAGGCCTTACAACCCTGCAAAATATAGCGATTTGAAAAATCTTGATGGTGCACTAGTTTTCAAATGTGCCAGTGTCTCTTTAAGTTTTAAGGTCCTGGTCCGATCGCTAATAGCTCATCCCCAGAGCCCCAGATTTTAAACCGGAAGTGATCAACATTTGGGTATCAGAAGATACCACCATTATTTATCCCAATCGAGCAACTTAGAATTTGACCCTTCTGTACAACTGAAATTGAACCCTTTTTTTGATTTTTTTGCGATTTTAGCCTATACTCTTAAACTTTAACGTTGTATATATCCAAACTATAAACCTTTTCCTGAATCCTTGTTGTTAGACCAAATTAACAGTGTATATACTTTTTCAACATGATTGACCTTTAAAATTTGACCCCTTGTACAAACTTTGCTTGGCCCCCTCTCCTTAGGCACTCCATTTGCTGCACTTAAAATCACGTTCAGGGTCTGTCGTCTGTCAACATATTTAATCCTCAAACCTTTGTACTTGAGATGCGTTACAAATGTTTGTTAAAGCTCCTGGGTTAATAGTGAAAGAATCAATTGTGACATTAGATTGCCCATCTACGTTTAGCTTATCTGTCCGATTACATTCAGCCAGTAAATGATTGTAGTTATGCAGATTTTGTTCTTCTTCATATTTTAAAAGGACAATCGAAAATTTTGCTCCTTTTTTCATTGTCAATAAACAACTATGAAAAAACAGATGACTCCTACAACGGCTTATTGTGATTGTCCCGATTACCAACTGCTGGTTAGCTAATAATCGACAATATATCGACAACGAATCAGCCAAGATAATGATTCAAAGTCATGAAACTTCAAAAAAAGAGAATATATAAACAGTGGTTTATTAACTTTAAACTTTGTAACATTTAATCAGTTCAATACCCGTAACGCCAGAATTGCCTAAGATAAAAGGATATCCTCTAGCTTAAAACCACTGACCGCCACACATGGATAGCGGTCCTGATTCACCGCTTGAAACAAACGGAAGTTTGCTGCTTTCCGCCTAGCAATGCATACGCCTACTGGTGCACATATTCCACCAAGATGTTCCTATTTTTATAACAATATTCCTTTAACGTTGACCAATAAGGTGAAGCCACATTGTTCAGGGCAAAATGCAACTTCCTGTGGTTTCAATCTGCGGCTATTCAACGGTGCGCCAGCCCGCTTTCCATGTGTAGAGGTCACTGGCTAAAACTTCTTGAGCACTAACCTGCGTGACAAACATTCGGAAGTTTACCCCGGATAACTCCGTATCAAGACTTTCAATTTGTGGTGTCAGAATCCGGGGTCAGATATACGCGTGAAAGGGTTATTTGAGCTTAACCTACTTAAATATCCAAACCTGCCTACTAAATAACCATTAGACACGGCTTAACCAGTCAATAGGATAATCTTCTCAACACATGGGACAATTTCTAAATCAGATCAGGCTTTTCTCGACAATAAGATTATCTCTCAAGAAGAGTAAACCCAAGGGGGTGAAACGCATTCAAAACCAGTCGTCCGTGCTGGGCGCTGACATTTTGAATATTGCACGGAATAATTATCAGTTTGGGTGCTTGTATACACACATAATGTCAATTCGATACAAACAATCCGCCCAAATATCAGTTGTTGGATGTTGGGTGCTATTGGGTGGTTAAATTTGTCCTACCCATGGTCACACAACGAATGAAATGACACATCAGTCGTCTTGATTTAAATAAACCGCCTCAATGAATACATCTTTTCACCTAAGCGCGCATTGCATTATGAGAAAAAAGAGTATCTGAGCACAATGATCGAGGTACACTATTATTACACCTGGCCACCTCTAACACATACATTAATTTGTATCACTACCGATTAGTGTATATGCAAAGCGGCACCCACAGTATGTGGAAGAAGCGGAGGCAGCCATTGCTTTCTATTGTTGGTACTCTAGGTTTTCTTTGTGGTCGGCAAAACATGCGAGACGGTGAATTTCTAAAGATTACGTAACGTTTTGCCTCTCTATCTATATAGAACCTCTTTGAGTAAACCTATTATCGACTAGACCTTGGTGTTAGACTCCTGCACAAGTGAACATAGCAGCACAAGTGGTGTTTTTAATTAAGAAAAAACGTAACGCTGCCTCAAGGTATTTAAAAAACCGAAATATATTCTCAATTTTACTGAATAATTATATAAATTCGATTTTCGTTCTTGTCACGACGTATATGTAAGATAAAGAATTCAACCGTAAACCTTATCAGGGCTGTACCCGTGTAAGGAAAGGTTGGAGCCTAGACAAACTATACCTTTTTAATCCTTATGAGACAAATACAATGGTGTACATTGCACACCATTGTATTTGTCTCATAAGGATTAATTAATCAATTAAACACAATTAAATACAATTTGACTTGATTTCAATATATCCCTGTACTAATTCCCCCCCCCCCCTTTTTTTTTTTTTTTTTTTTTTTGGATCCCCCCCCCAAAAAAAAACACACTTTCAAACCTTCATCCCTAAACGTCTAGAATAGGATTCTCATTTATAACCCTACTATATCGCGTTGTACCACTCAGTGACAAATGAAAAATCCCAAAACTGCAACCCCTGTATAACCCCTGTATAACCTTGAAACCCAATGCCTAAAGTACTTGTGTGCAAAAATTTACAATTTTATCCGGAAGCGCACACTCTTTCACTACAGTCCCCTGCTTCACTACAGTCCCCTGAACATTTTCTATTGTTTACCCCTGTGTAACCTTGAACTCCAAGCTGGGGGCCATGAAAGGGGTGTGGCAAGTGCTTCCATCATTTTTTTTATTATCAATGCATAAAGCACCTGTGTACCAAAATTCACAGTTTTATCAAGATCTGCACACTCACATGAGATCTGTACACTACAGTCCCCCACTAATAATGTCGAATCAGTATTTAAAATACTAGTTCTGAGAAAACGGCATTTGAAAGTTTGGGTTGCTTATGAATGCGTGTAATTAAATGAAATTAAAGGAAATGGCTATTTTATAAGTGGAGTATGTTAAAGACAGGAATGGTTACTAACTGACGACAGTATTAAAATACCAAGAAACAACTGGTTTCTTATTCAAAATGGCCACTGAATGTGATTTGACAGTTCGGCAAAACCCAAATGTTGGATTCGTTGTGTTCTTAGGAGTCGAATACGTATTCGACTGCATGAAACCCGTTGATTTCTAATGTTGGTATGGTGAGATTACTACAGCTACGGGTTTTTACTATTTTAAAATGATCCCGATGATGGAACGATGATAAGAATAACAATGGCGCTGATGATAGTGGCAATAACGATGAAATTGGAAACATCGAGCTTGACGACATTGATGCTACTGATCGATGATGATGATGATCGATGATGATCAATGATGATGATCGATGATGATGATCGATGATGATGATGATCGATGATGATGAATGATGATGATGATCGATGATGATGATGCATGATGACGACGACGATGACATGTGCTATGCATTTGGTTTCTGCCTACAACACAGTGCAAAATTTGTATCAAAGACTTCCCTAAGCGGTTGTAAAACGGGGAACGTTCACTGTTGCATTAATCGTTCGTTGTAAAATATAACGCAGACTTTGACCACGAGGACCAACGAATTAGAAAATTACAACCTCTTCAAATTTGGCATTCCTTATAATTAATCTCTTTATAGTCGCCAATATGTTTTAATTACATGTTGTTTTTTTCATTTTAGCAGAACAACCTAAATTTCAGGTGTAAATACGTTAGAATGACACAAACATTGTTGTGCATGTTATATAAAACTTAATAATAGTAATGCATGTTGCACCAACAATAAATATTGGCTAAACGTTCAAAATGACTCAAAGCTCTTAAAATATTATAGTTCCTATCTTTTACAGTCATGTACGTGTAAATATATACCAAACTTGAAACGAATTAAAGTTAAATGGGTAATAGACTCAATAGTAACATCAACATATCGAAACAAGTTAGAGGGCATTAACGCTTATACAACAACTTCCCAAAGAAATATCATTTGTTCCTGAAGGCGAGTTTTTAAATGATTATGAGTAATTATTTTAGTTTGCAGAATATCAAGTAACTCAAAGAAAATCAAACTTTGACAATATGCTTAACCAAGTTTTATTTTTGTAACACAGTTTACTAAGGGGTGGGGGTGGTAAACACCCTGGGATTCATTATTAAAAGGCATAGTGTTGATTTATATGGTTGGTTACCAGTTGATAGCGTTGGTTCTCCGTTTTCTATTGCCTCCAACATAACACGCACAATGCCGTCAAGTTCACAGGCTGGCCAAATTGTTCATTTCCACAGACCCCATCACAGTATAAAATGCAAAAATGAATTTTGCATCAAACGGTAGGAAATCGGATTTTCATGCGTGTTTTGGCCCCACATGATATGGAAAATGACATTTTTTAATCACATAAATTTAGAGCCATGCAGTGCACATATTTAAACAAATAACCATAACTCAAGGGTAATGCAGTATCATTTATAGGCGAATAATGTGCCCCGAGGTCGGAAAAACAAATAATGACGCATTCTTTTAAATTTGTTTTCCCGCCCGAGTACATTATGAGCCATAGATGATAATACTACAATCCTTCTTTTCTATTCTATTAATAAAACACTTAATTTTACTTTATTTGTTTGTAATAGGTTTTTAAGGTTATAGGCCTAATTTTGTTATTCTATATGCTGATGAATGAAATAAAGATATGATAAGAACATGCATTAGCGGCTCATTATTGCAGAATAAGGCAGTAAACTGACCAATGAGAATGCTGCATTTCATAATGAACGTATACGGTTATAGAAGATGTGACATACTATATGGAAGACTTTACGAAATTTTTAAAGTCTTCCGCAACCGGAGAAATTTACCTGGAGTGTAACTCCACCCCCAGAAAAAAAAAAAAAAAAAAAAACTCCCCTTTGGTATACGAGGGTTAATGTCACTATGTCCCCTTAAAGTGATAAATTTTGGTTTTAGTTGATACCAATGTTAAAACGTGGATAATTCTTTTTCACGACGCACAGACCTTAGGTTTCAATTAGTACAGTAAAAACATAATTAAAACACAAAAATTCAAATGTGAATAACATAAATCCCTCATGAAGTATAGATGGGTAAAATTCAACGATTGCCAGATCTTGACCACAACCCTATTTCGATTTGATCACCGAAGTTTGCTTTGAGATATTCAGTCAGTGCAGAAATCGGTTCTCTGTGTTTGCAATTATGCATGACTGGTCGCTGGTGCTTCCAAGCATAAGCAGTTTTTGAATATTCTACATTTTTTGAACACATTTTAAAAATCAAAATACGAACACTAGTTTCGTCTAACCCTCCACAATTCCATCTTCAGTTTATTTGAACTTTTAAGTACATGTAATTATTTTGTTGTTAACTTTAACAGCCTACGGGCCCTATTCAGAAGTTTTTTTTTTTTTTTTTTTTTTTTTTTTTTTTTTTTTTTTTTTTTTTTTTTTTTTTTTTTTTTTTTTGTTATGCACCGTTAAACAATGTTGTAAAATATTATCTTTAATTTTATAATAATTAACTGTGGCAAACCTTGCTTACCACACAAATTACTATGTCTACCTAAATAAGCAACAATCCTTCATCTTCAAAACAATTCATTATTTTGCTGTATGTTTATTAAAACAGGAGGGGTAGCAACTAGTCTCGTGAAAATTACAAATCGCATTGTACAGTACCTTAGGCCTGTGCTTGTGTTACTGGTTTCTATTGACTAACACAAGCAGGCCAGGTGAACCAAGGGGTGACTATAAAACAAAGACCCAATACCCAAAGACCCAAGGACCCCCTCACCTATAAAACAAAGAACCCCCTCAACTATAAAACAAAGACCCACCTAATATAAAACAACGACCCTTCAACTATAAAACAAAGACCCCCCTCACTAAACCAAAGACCCCCCTCACTATAAAACAAAGACCGCCACCTAACTATAAAACAAAGATCGCCCCCACTTAAAACAAAGACCCCCCTCACTATAAAACAAAGACCCCCCCTCAATATAAAACAAGACCCCCTCAACTTAAAAACAAAGCCCCCTCAACATAAAACAAAGACCCCCTCAACTATAAAACAAAGACCCCCTACCTTAAAACAAAGACCACCCCCTCAACTATAAAACAAAGACCCCCTCAACTATAAAACCACGACTCTCCCCCTACTATAAACAAAGACCCCCCTCACTAGAAACAAAGACCCCTCACATAAAACAAAGACCCCCTCAACTATAACCCAAGGAACCCCCCTCAACATAAAACAAAGCCCCCCAACTATAAAACAAGACCCCCTCAACTATAAAACAAAGAACCCCCTCAACTATAACAATAACCCCCCTCAACTATAAAACAAAGACCCACCCCTCACTATAAAACAAAGACCCCCTCAACTATAAAAACAAAGCCCCCCCTCAACTATAACACAAAGACCCCCCTCAACTATAAAACAAAGACCCCCCTCACTATAAAAAAAGACGCACCTACTTAAAACAAAGACCCCATCAACTATAAAACACAAAGACCCCCTAAACTATAAAACAAAGACCCCTAACTATAAAACCAAAGACCACATCAACTATTTAAAACAAGACCCCCCTCAATATAAAACAAAGACCCTCAACTATAAAACAAAGACCCCCTCAACTATAAAAACAAAGGACCCCTCAACTATAAAACCAAAGACCACCTCAACTATAAAACAAAGACCCCCTCAACATAACAACAAAGGACCTCAAACTATTAAAACCAAGACCAAACCCAGTCTGAATCCTGCATGCCCCTTTCACAATTAATTACGAGTTTCATGTTTAAGGTTTGAAAAATATGACGACAGGGTACATTTAATGATTAAGATAATTATTTCGAAGCAAAGATTGGCCAGTTTGAATATATGGACAATATTGTGGCATTTTGTTTTGACTGTATAAACTTAAGGTAATTACTATGTTTAAACACTTTATGACATGTTCTCCTCTCTGCTAGCAGTGCTTGAGGCTTTGCCAGAGGCTAGAAAACTCATATATTTAATTATTTTTTTAAATAAAGATATCTATTTTTCAATGCCTGATTTTGGCAAAGTGTTATCGGTTCTCTGAACATGACTATAATAAAAAGGCCATGCGTCATGAATGGGATACAATTTAGGGGGGGAGTTTGGCAGTAAATTTGACCTGGTTCTTAATGGTAAACATACTGTCTATCCAATACCTTTGAGTAAGCATTCTTTTTAAAGCCCAGTGTTACTTTATCTCACATTAAAACTGATGTTCTGTGTCCATGGCCCTATATCAACAAAAAGGGTGGTAGGACTAAGCAGGCTACTGGCCTTTTAGATGTTTTGAAACATCTAGAATAGAAACACTGATTTTTTTTTTTGCCATCAAGCAGAAGTTACAATGAAACTTGCACTTGCGATCAAAAATAATAATTATTACATGCCCCAGGGATTGCACAGCTGTCTGGGGGGGGGGGGGAAATCCACCACCCCCCAAAAAACCCAATCTAACAAAAGGATAATGAAAACACCACATAAAACAAACAATAAAAAATTATTTTAATTTTTTAGGTTTTTTCTTTTTGTTTAAATAATATTGCAGCTGTTCGCCGGACTCATGGCTCTGTATCTAACAAACATGTTGTAGGACAAAGAGGCCTATATCTAGAAACACTGATTAGCTGTACCTGGGTGAGCTTTGGGCATTCTAAAATCATAAATGTACTCCCCCCAGGAAAAAAAGTCTATATACTCAAAATTCCAACCAACATCTGATACCAATTTCCTAAAAACGGCACCCACTTAGGTGCCTTTTGAGCAAAAAGGTCAAAATGCACCCGGCATTGTGTGCATGGTCTCAGCTGAAAAACCACCTATCTATTCACCAAAATTCAGAAAAAGTGTCCCAAAAAGGCAGACATAACTTAAAAAATATCAAACCCCCCATATCTGTACCACATTGTCAGACAAGCACCCAAATTTGTGTGCTTTTGAGCAAATTGAAAAACAAATGCAGCCAATTGTTTTCATTGGTACATTGGTCTCTGCTGAAAATAACACCAAAAAAAAACTCTGCAAAAGTGCCCAAAAGGCAATTTTGCATCTCACAGAGATGGAGTCAGTCTCAGTCACAAGGACTGTGTCAAATTTTTTTCCTTCCACGTAACGCTTAACTAGTTATGGCATAAAAAACATGGACCCAATTATTTTCATTTACAGTGACAACAACAAAAAATGCGCTGGTTTCATGAAAACATTTGTGTAGTACAACGTATTGCATGGGAAACATATTGGAGGTAGTTAGAAATTTTTTTGTTTTTCTTCTGCCCAACCTCACACACACTTTTTTGTTCGTATGGTCTAATTTCTTAAAATCGTGGCTATAGCGAAATATCCCACATATTATATTTCAAAAAGAATGATATTTCATTAAATTTATGTAAATTAAACACGCCCGGGATCAGTCAAAGAAGTATCAAAACGAAAGTTGAAAACGGAATAGATCTCTATGCAGACCAAGTCAGTTCGATATTCTGTATGCAAGACAAGCGGGTAGAATAGAATACGAACTTCACTGACACACAATGTGTGCGTTAAAGACCATCAATCTCTGATACACGAAAGTAGTGTGTGTGAGTTTACACGTCTGCGCTTTATATAGTTGCGACCATTTCTGGGGATGTAACAGCCAATAGGGGTAGCGGAACTTTAAAACCAAGGGGTTCCAAAGCCACTGAACCCCTAATTTTGAAAAAATGGGGGATTTTTCCAAAAACCAGGGTTTTTTGAAAATCCATTGATTTTTTTCTCCGAATCCACAATGTGGAATGGATATCTTTTGCGGTATGCGTCGTGAAACTTTCGAATCAAAAGGTTTAAAATAACTTAATGAACCTTTTGAAGTTTGCACTTTATATTTTAAAAATTTGTCTAAACATTATTATCTGATTCATGTGTCAACGCTTTCTTCTTTACCCCTTTACATCATGCCTTGATGTGCAGCAGTGCGGTATACTAAAGTAATGAAGAACAACGATAAGCATCCCAGGCTGCTACTCAGAAAATAGGGGTGTGCAAATTCGGGTAATTTGCGCTCCCGGGTACCCCGAACTATTTTTCGAGCGGGTTCCCGGGATCGAAATTTTGTTTCAAAAAATAACTAGAAAAAGAGCGAGGTGAGCACCCCGGAAGGGGCACATGTTGACATAACCAGTTATGAACTTCATTGGATTTATTACGTTCAAACGGTGCCGAATTAGTTTCAGAAAATCGCAAACTTACCACAAATTTCGGAGATTCTTTCATTATGAAATCAAATGATATATTTGAACTATCAAATTCAAGAAGAATTTTAATTTGTGTTAAAAATGTGCTAAATAACAAATTTGTAGAGGACCACCAAAACGGTTCCCCAGGCGCTATCGGGTGATGTACTAAAATGATGGGACTCTCCATTTCAGAAAACTACCGCCGTACCACGTTAGCCAATCAGAAAAAAAAATCGTCCATAAATTTCCATAAAACTCGTTAAACAATCGGCAAATGTAATGGACATCAGTCTGAAACCACATTAAACGTGGCAGAAGCTCCGCTAATGGGGTCGTAACCGAGAAACGTCTTTGCGCATCTGTACAAACCCTATGGAAAAATTTTCTTAATACACTGAAATATGGCGCTGTGATTATTTGTCGTGCAACTTACCTAATAATTTCTCTCTTTTCACCCTTCCCAAAATGCAAACTTGTTAGATTTAGTAGCGAATGTGTTTTACTGTTTATCAGTACATGGTTCAGATCATTTTTCAAACGAAAAACTGTGTTTGTAGCGACGTGTGAAGGTCTACTCAAAGCCGACATTTTTAAAGCTGCAGGTTACAGCTTACACTGTCTAAATTGCAATTGCTGTTGGTTCACGTTAGTGGATCTTGATTCCGAACATTGTCTATATCATGTTTATCAGTTATATAGTAAAATAGTAAAGGATTTCAAGAGTCTGCTGCCAAGAATTATTTCAATGATATATTTACTGATTGTGACCAATAAATTAAAAAAATAATCAAGCATGAGATGTTGCGATTCCATCGCCTGATCAACTTTTGAGGTGTCAAGCTTTTTATTTCGTGAAGTTCAATCTGAAGAGACGTGTATTGTGCATTCCTGTAGTGTGTATGTTCCGACATGTTCCCATATCACTCGAGTGCATAATTAAAATGCCCCTATTTTTTGCTTATCCTAAAAAAATAATTAAAATACCCAGGCTTAAGGTGAGATTAAGCCATAATTACGGCTTATATGAGGGAACTTGGGATGGATGGCAAAGAATGGTATTAATAAAATACGGTGATTGTTTGAAGTATCACAGAAACAACGTTAATCGTGCAATGTGTATTCATAGCAACATAGGCCAAACGTCTGTAAGATTTACACGTTCACAGTTCGAGTTCGTACAACTAAAAAAGTGAAAAGTCGATCATTAAACTTAAAAATTTTAATTTTTGCGCGATTTCATAAAAAAAAATTGCGCGCTGCGCGCAAAAAAGCAACTTAGCGCGAACACTGACAGACACTACTGTTTTTTTAAACCGATCTGGACAGATCATGGAATGAGGAATACACAAAATTCAGTCCGAAAATCGGCACGATTTGGTGAAAACATTACGTTTTTATGGGAAAATGTGAAACAATTAAAGTCTGGCAACTAATTAAATATTTTACGCGGTGACGATTTCGAACGCGGGCGGTAAACAGAAACTCAGATATTAATGTGAATGCCTTTAATCTCCATCCATATACGTGTTGCATTACGCTACCCATTTCACTTCAAAAATTAAATTCCGCAAACCAACCTTCTTGGTCTCCTAATTTTAATTATGGGATGATTCATTTATTATTGACTTAATGTTAGGGGGATTTATTTGAATGACGATATCAAGCGATACACCCTTTTCCCGTGATCTCTTCAAACTTTCGACTTCATGGTACCGTAACTATGAAAAAAAAAACTGTTGATTTGGTTGCCATTTGATTTTCTCCATGTTTCAAGTTTTTTTTCGATGCTAGAAGATATGTGATGGTAGTGTCAAGGATGTTTCGGAAATCACGAATAAATGTGATTGAATGCTAATTATTTAAATGGGAAGTTCCACGCTATAGTAACATAATTACAGTTTTAAAGTATTTGAAGAAAATTCTGAAAAGATGTGTTCAGCTGTAAACAAAGTTTTAATAGTTATGTTCCAGTTATCTAACAGTTTTTGAAATAAAAAAAGTAGTGGTTCTGTCCAATTTTAAGAGTTTACTCGCGCGCGGCGTCGGCTTATATGGTAACCCATGGAGGTAGGGAGAAGGAGAAAGCTCTCCCTAATGCAGTACGCAACGCCGATTTTTCCCAATTATATCACTTGGCAACTAATTGTAAAAGCATAGGACCAACAAAGGCCGCTTCCCGGCAGGGAGTACTTCTTTCATGTTCATGATCATCGCGACAGAAGCGGGGCACGCTCAGTTGAACAAGAATGACCTGTGAGCAGAAAGGTATATCCCAGATGCGCAGTGGGTTTGTTTATCATGTGGAGACGAAAACAAAGAGATCGAGTCGATTACAGCTGAAATTCTGCGTATTCGTCAAAAACACGGAGATAGCTGTTCCTAAGATGAGTTACATTTATTCTAGTTTTGAAAACCGGATGTTTTGAAACGCGTATTTCTACAGTATGAATTTGGGACGAAATCTAAACTTGAATTGGGAAGAAAAATGCCGTAACTAAACAATGACACCAACCTGGACAGTGCCCGGAGTTGCCGTTTTCTCAATTTGTCCTGAGGTTGTTCATTATTACACAGAATGTAATGTTAGTTAAGCAGAAAGGTAAAATTGTGCATTTTGCTATAAAAGCACCAAATGGGCAGAGAGGTAGAGATAAATTTGGAAAACAATGGATATGGAAACCACCTGCACAGGTCAAGTTAAATGTCACCTAGAGGTCACAAAAGGTCAATTGAGGTCAAATACATTAAAACAGGAAGAATAACGTTGCATAACTCTAACACCACATTAACATCTCATGCATTATTTGTGACATACATTTCGGCTTAATCAAAGACGGTCTTCCTCATTTAAAGGGACACGAGGTTATGAGGATACAAAAATTTGTATAAATGTGCGCTTTGTTGGAGAATATAACCGAGGACATTCGTAGGTTTATTTGAACAGAGAAAAGAAAACAAAACACAAGTTTTGAACTCCCCGATGTCCTATCGGCCCCTAAACAATAGGCATACTCGGATATCTGTCATGACACAACAAGAAAATACAAAAGCATATTATTACAGAGCTGGCTTTTACGGATTATTGTCCCTCCAGGTTTGATTTAATAGATTGGTAACTTGTTTTAAAAAATGGGAGGGGCATATATTGCTGGAAATGTTATCTTATCTCTTTAAGCCGTAGTACATAACATAACCATGAACCATTTCATTGAAAGCGATACAGGGACATAGCTCGTTGGGGATACATTTCGGTGATTTGTTTGAAAATGCTACAAGTTATATCACATTTTAATCACCACAGGCCACAAAATGGAACAATCGGCTGTATATATGCTCCATTTGTTGTGTAATTTGTTTCTTACCACCAATAACCTGATGGACTCATTATTCACGCGGACTCTTACATGTTATGAAAGTTGACCGCTTTACCACTGATAATGTGTCCCTTCGATAGCAACTGATCAAGAGCACAGACATGTCTGCCTATGCATGAAATAAAATACGAGATTTACCAGACAAACAAGGGATCCGAGTATACTTCAACGTTGATAACTGAATTTATTCATCTGTATATTTCCTAAACAACATGAATATAGTGAACTAGCATTTGATTAGGCCTAATTGCCAATAAACAACGTACTACGAGATCATGTTAATGATGAATGCATGGCATCAACATTGCATCGCTGTACATTACAATGCTGTGTAAATATGGCGATGGGACGTCCATTTAACAATACTTTGTACACGGATAATGTGCCTAAAACAGTGTATTTTCTCTGAAGTGAAAATCGGATTCGCCAAGGAGTCTTAATTTATTTCACCAGAAAGTGGCAAAAACTGGACAAAAATTGAAAAACGGGCAACTTCGGACACTGAAGTTTGATGCCATTGTTTAGATACGGAAATTTTTCTTCCCAATTTCTGGTACTGTGTTTAGACTTTGTCTCCAAATATTTACGAAAATTACGGCGTAAATACATCCACGTTTTTAAACAGCCAAATAGTACGAGTGAAAACTAGAATCAATGTAATATCTTAGGAACAGCTATCTCGCTTTTAATAATTGACCACAAATGATCCGAAATGATCTGTTTTACCGTGAAGAGGATTGACGGTGAGTGGGTTCATGTCTAAAAATAATCAATACTCAGTATTGAAATTGTAAACATTGCTGCCACGTTTCATGCTTTTATAAAGAATGCACAATTCTTACATTATAGTCGCTATCTGCTTTTTAAAGAGTACATCGGATGCAAGTTGAGACATTTGGCTATCAGCAATCAATATCGATCTCGTGTTGGTATTTTCCAAATACAAATAGTTTACGACCTGTTTTACGAGGGCGGCGATGATCATCGGTCAAAGAGGATTTGTAAGAGCTTTCTCCTTCTCTACTACCTCCATGGTCAAACCTAAGATGTGTTGGCGCAATACTCAGTGGGTCAGCTCCGCTCCATACACAGCTGTGTGTAACCTGATTTGGGGATCACTGACCGGAGGCGCAATACTTCAGTCATTTGCATAATACATAAAACGCCCGTGTTTGTACTCGACTTCGTCAGCTCCGACTCCATGATACACAGCGGTGTAACATGATTTGGGGATCACCTTAACGGATGCGCCAAAACAGCTTGTTTGGCGCAATACTCAGGGTCGGGGAGTATTTGCCCCGAGTATTTGCATCATACTAAAAAAAGCACGTGTGGTTACTCGACTCGTCAGTCCGCCCATGCATACACCAGCTGTGTGTAACATCTTGGGGATCACCTTACCGGATTGCGCCAAATCAGTTACACACCACACATATCAGTGTGTGGTCTGAGAATTCTGACAGCGATTTGATCGGCGTCGGCCATTGGAGATTCGTCATGGATTAGATCAGTCATGCAAAAAGAGCAACATTGACGATGCGGATAATGAAAAAAGGCGCATTAGCATTGACATCTCAAAATCAACCGATAAAACCGGAATATCGCAACGAAATACAAGAAAAAAAACGGACTCTGGCTCAGTGGCGTAAGCCAGGGATTTTGTTTAACGAGGGGGGCACAGATTCAGTTGTGGTGTTACCGGCACGTGTTATTGTACCAAAACAAACAATTTTTCACGGCTCGCGTTTTACCGCGCCTCAAATTGCACTATCACAGCCAACGTAAAGATAAGAGATAGGTATAGTACTAGTAGTGACAATTAAGCAGTGTAACCAATTGTTATGAAACTTTCTCTTGGATTTCATATCAGCCCTTCGCGCTCAAAAAACAGCTTACAGATGTTTAGACAAAGGTACGACCGGGGGTACCGACGGAACAACACGGTTGGGGGGGGCAAAGTCCCCCTGGCTACGCACTGATTTAAGATAATTTTCACATATATTTATAGTGAGGGGGTTTGTTTTATAGGTAGGGGGGTCTTGTTTTATAGTTGAGGGCTCTTTGTTTTATAGTGAGGGGGTCTTTGTTTTATAGTGAGGGGGTCTTTGTTTTATAGTTGAGGGGGTCTTTGTTTTATAGTGAGGGGGTCTTTGTTTTATAGTGAGGGGGTCTTTGTGTGGGGGTCTTTGTTTTATAGTGAGGGGGTCTTTGGTTTTATAGTTGAGGGGGTCCTTTTTTATAGTTGGGCGCGGTCTTTGTTTTATAGTTGAGGGGGGGTGGCTTTGTTTATAGTTGAGGGGGTTATTGTTTTATAGTCGGGGGGGTCTTTGTTTTATAGTTGAATAGTTGAGGGGGTCGTTTTATAGTTGAGGGGTTATTTTGTTTAAAGTTGAGGGGGTCGTTGTATAGTGAGGGGGTCTTTGTTTTATAGTTGAATAGTTGAGGGGGTCGTTTTATAGTTGAGGGGGTCTTTGTTTTATAGTTGAGGGGGTTCTTTGTGTTATAGTTGAGGGGGTCTTTGTTTTATAGTTAGGTGTCTTTTTTATAGTTGAGGGGGTCTTGGTTTTATAGTTGAGGGGTCATTGTTTTATAGTGAGGGGTCTTTGTTTTATAGGTGAGGGGGGATTTGTTTTCTAGTTAGGTGGGTCTTGGTTTTATAGTTGAGGGGGTTCTTGTTTTATAGGTAGGTGGGTCTTGTTTTATAGTTAGGGGGGTCTTTGGTTTTATATTGCGGGGGTCTTGGGTCGTGGGGGGTCTTGGTCTTGGTCTTTGTTTTATAGTCAAAGTCCATCATGCATGCCAAGGCTTCACCCGTTTCAAACACGCGCGCAATTGTATGGACGCGCGCAGGCGAAGTCTTATTGAACACCGTGCAAACGTAGTATGTAATCGACAATTTTCGAATGTTTTATAGAGTTTGGGTAAAACAATTTTGGATATGAATGAATGTATGTACCCTAATGAAGGTAGCTATTTGATCTCAACATAAAAGTTGACAAAATAATTCAATGTTAAGTTAAACAAAACAGGGGGGGTAGAGATGGAAAGGGGGGCATGTTCTGACATCCTTTAAAAAAAATGGTACATTTAAAATTCCGATGAGGTGTAGTTGATCATCAAAATCAAATGAATATTCAACCAAATCATAATAATTACTTCAAATTACCATGTTTGAGTCTCGATCCGTAAAGTGGTTCAGGTTTGTTAAAAGATATGGACTAAATCTCGCAATGAGATGAAAACAGGAATCGGGCGAATGGACTTCATTAGCGAGCTACCTAGCGACTGGCTGCTGATCTGATATGGGACACGCAAAGCTATCGAATACGGATTCGATTGTTTGTTAAACCCGTTTTATACAAATAGTTTGTTGTTTTACCTGCTGCTATTTTGGTTAGGAAATGTAATCACTTTCTTATTTTGGTACAATTAAAGAGTAATAAAATGCATTTTGAAAGTTTTCGAAATATACATTTTGCTGCCTAAGTTCTTGCTCTGCAAAAAAAAGCTGAGAGAGAATCCCGAAAGCCGTAAAACCCCCAAACCAAACGTTCCACTTTTGGAATTTTTCATGGTCAATTAGTGGGACAAAGCGATATAGTGGGTTATAAATGAGAATCCTATTCTAGAAGTTTGGGGAAGAAGCGTTAGGAAGATGTTGTTTTGTCTATAGTTGAAGGGTGTTGAATCAGATTTGTTGGGGTTCAACCTATGGGGGAAAATATGGGGAACTTTGTAAATACGGGGGGGGGGTAGTACAGGGATAGATTGAATTCAAGTAAATTGTGTTAATTGTTACACAAATGTATTTGAAAAAAAACTTTAAAATAAATGTTTTCAGGAGGCGGTCCACTGAAGAGTAGTCCAGCAGGAATGGTAATCCACTCTTAGGTACTTTATTTAAAATATTGGAGTATCTTGGAAAAGAGTTGAGACGTCGGCCATCTTGACCTTCTTGTAAATAGCGGTTTTGTAGTAATATTGCAATTATTGGTTTATGTGTTTATAGCAGAATCGAAACTCATTCACCTATATGAAATTGCAGGTGACCGGTGACGAACAAACTTTTAATTGAAAGAAAGAGGGTCTATATTACTATGATAAGTTATGGGTGTTGGTTCTGCACCATAGATGGTAGGTCATAGCTGCCAATCAAAATTTCGTTCATGATTTTGTTTTGCTCATATTCGTGTCCTTTTGAAGAAATGATGAAATATACGATCAAAGCTATTAAATTCCCAGCAGAAGTTTGAGTTTTATTTCTTCGTGAATGAGGCTGATGTAGATCAATCTAAATCGGGCGTGAAAAAATTCAAAAGCTTTGAACGTCATAGACAATAACAATGCTTTGCAGTACCAGAGAATCTGAAGTCGTTGTCGATTTCATACTATTCATAACGGGCGGAGTTACTTACCAATAGCACATTTTTGCCGGAGTCAATGGACGTGGTGTACATCCCATGGTCACTGATATTTAGGGAAACAAAGACGAGTCCTTAAAAAAAGGACAATCTTCTGCATTTTAGTGCACAATTTGTGAAATGAAAACAACAAATTGAGTTTAATATCATATTATTGTAATGAATTACTTAGCAAGGCATCGATCAGAAATGACTCAACTTTATTGTGAAACAAGTACATTCAGGTTCATGGTATTTTTCTGATGACACTGCTGGTATTATTTTGAAGTAGAAATCAATTGCATGGAAAACCAAGCTTCAGTTTACCATAATTCCCTTTTAAAGGGAAACGTAGTATCTAGTGCAAAGGCCAAATCACTAATGTGTAGTAATACCTGTCATACAGTGCTGTACAAAAGTTGTGGCTGTTTACCACACTGGAAATAAGTGTCTGCCTTAATGAAATAGTACCAGCATCCAGTGTAAAAATATACATACAAAAATGTAATAGAAATAAAAAAATTAAAAAAATTAAAAAAATTAAAAGTATTATTTTGGATATAAATTGGCTATAGAATAGAAGAGTCATTACTGTACAGTTAATTTGTCAAGCAAATTTTGCAATCTGACCCCAACCAATCAGAAAAAACTGTTAAAAGCTACCTTTAGGTTAGGACTAGTCTCATTTCGTGGCAAGCAGGGAATGTCACTATCACTAGGTGGTTGCCGGAGGGGATGTAGATCAATGACAAGGGTCATGATGGAAAATATGTATGAGGAATTTGAAAGTCAAACATAGGCAGTATCATACAGCTGAGAAGTGTAAACAAGGGATGGGCTGTATACACCCACAATAAGAACTGAGTACCACTGCATGAGGGTTTGGTCAATGCAGGATTAATCTTCTGCCTGGCCAGAAGAAAAAGGAAATGACATTTAATTCATTTCAAGAAAATGTGCACTATAGAAGGGAGCCACGCGTAGAAACTGATTTTGGTAATTAGACAATTTATTGTAGCACCAAAATTATGTACTTGTTAGGGGTGCGTCACTCTGTAAACGCTATGAGATCTTGCCCGCTTCGCCTATTAGTATATTTGTCCCAGATGAAGATATTACAGCAACTCAGATTAAATACAGGCATTGCATTCGACCACATCCGGGCTGATCGTTTGTTGGCAAATAAAGTAATCGTTTAAATGGCATTATAGGGTCCTTGCACGGAGCTAAATTATGTGGAATGGACTTTTTGTTTGTTCTTCCAGATATCCAAGCATTCGAAGAACTACAATACAGGCACCGTTAACATGAAATTTCAGATTATTTATGCAGGGGATTCTATTGTATTCTTGCATGCTTGGGTGCTTCTGGAGGCAGGTCTGGCCAAAATAACCGTTATGACCTCCCGTGCAACCGCCGATACATCGGGGACTGAAAACAATGTGAGCTAATTGAACATCGGTTTTGTCGCCTGAACAATTGTTAGGACCGATTTGAACGACCTGCGCACATTACTGTGTATATGCGAAAACACAAACAGTCATTTGAATACTTAAAGGGATTAGCAGCGATAATGCGAAGAAACGAAAAAAAATGTGGAAATGCATTAAATAGGGGGTGTTGTTTTGTGATAATTCAAAAAATTTTCTGGGGCCCCCTGAAAATAGTGTAGTGGACCCTACTGAACAAGAATATAACAATGAAAAATAAATTTGAGATGGGTAACCCCCTGAACCTACCCTCTGAAAGTTGTGCACTTAAGGTTGCCGAACCGAATTCGGAAGAGTTGCACTGTATAGTTCGATAGGGATATATGGGATTGAGTCATGAAACTCAAGCTATAGCCTGTCTACTGTAATTTTCATGCATTGTAAACTAAATGTGCTAAAATCCTTACAAAAGCACTAAATTGTGGCCTCCAGTAAATTTTCTACATTAAAGATATTAATTAGGTTCTTATGGGCTTACAGTGTCCAAAGTAAGCCAAATGTCAACTTCACTTCAGTCTTCATGATCCCAATGAATAATTGTTTTAGCTCTTAGAAGTGAATGCACAGCTTCATTGAGTTAATCATTGAAACATCTGCTTTTGATGTCACATGTTGAGATAGACCTAAGTTTTAGCATATACATGTGTGTAGTTGCTGATTGGACAGGCGTCTTTGATTCTTTTCTTTAGACTGGAAGATTACCTTGTTTTGGGAGAGTGACAGTGATGTGTCTCATGCATAACGCACTTCAAGATAAAGGCGTGGCGACTTCACTAGTCTCATATTCAAGGTCCTGTGCAACCATGTACCTGTCTACATCTTCAGCTGAAGTGAATGGCCACCCACTAGTATTATAACTATATCGCTAGTTTTACAGTGTGATGTCCACATTAGGACACCCACACATCCGATGTGTTAAACCAAAAGGCTAGAACATAATATATCTGGACAAGTCTTAAGTTTACCAAAAATTGAGACATGTGAAAACATATGGGAAAGTCGTGTTGTAACTCAGGTCAGTTCTGAAAAAGCAACTGAACAATACATGATGGGTCAGCGGACAAATCTTTCTTTAATAATCCGAAGGAAACTGGTATCAATGGCCCGATGCTTACCTGCAGAATAAGGTAATTACGATATTCGATGGGATAATATGCCATTTGAGCTTTTTAAATGACATTGTAGTCCATTTGAATAAACAACCCATATTAGCATCAGGTCCAGGCATTCTGTCTACAAATTACTATTCTTATCATAAAATCAGAAAAACTTATTATGCCTACAAATGTTAGTATGTACACACAAAGTTAGACCAAGCATATGACAGTATAGGCCTATGCTCTTACATCTCAAGTACCAGATATGGAAACTAGGTAATAATCCGATATCGGAGATAATATGCCATTTGACTTTTTAAATGACTGTAGCTCATTCGAAAAGACAAAACTATATTAGCAACCAGTTCCAGGCATTCTAGTCTACAATTTATATTTCTTATACATAACATGCATAACTATAGCCTACAAAAGCATTGTATATACACAAATTTAGACCAAGCATATGCAGTATAGGCCTATGCTCTTACATCTCAAGTACCGAATGGAAACTAGGTAATAAAGAACTCATAAAAGGTAACCCTTAGAACTTCATAGTTAAGTCAAAATCTCAATTCGTGACAATCTTTGGCGAAGGTTTTGACGACTTGATTTGACATTCAACAGGACATTTTAGAAGGTTTTTTTGAGCCCACATGTCTCTGGAAAATGTCGGAATTTCCACAGGAGGGGGATAAAGTTAACTAACAGGGGTAAATTTTAAATAATGGTCCAAATCACGTTTAGTATAGCTCAAAATTGTCGTGTTGTAACAAGGAGATGTAAAAAGTATATGGTGACCTGTCTGTACAATGCATCGTTTGGAGCTAACCGCCAAAATTAAATTTCAAATAAAGAAAATAGAAAAACGCCAATTGGGCGCAAAATGTGTTAATACGGAATCCCAAGTTATAAGCTTTCATTAAACCTAGGTTACACCTTCCTGTCATTTCAATAAAGAAATTAGAAAAAAACGCCCAATTGGGCGCGCAAAATGTGTTAAAACTGCAGCATCAAATTTTACGCTTTAATGTAGGTACACCTTACTGTTTTTCAACTAAAGATGTTACCAAAACTTCGTCTTAAATAATTTCAACACAATACATGGTAAAAGCTTCAATCATTACGTAGTATAAACTCTAGGTGGCCTTGATCATTTTCTTACTTCGAACTCTCCGTATTTGTTTACTCACCCTGATCTATCCCGCAACGTTTTAACCAAAACTCCCATCAAAAAGCAAGTCTTCACAGAGACTAAAATCAAAGTGAAATTGCTTTTTAAGCCATTTCCAACATGCAATTATGTTATTTTGCTGAAATGCATCGAATACACACCCAACACTAAAACTCCCAAATTAAGAGTAGTACGTAGATCTTTTCAAAAAGAAAAATTTAATGAAATGACCTTAGCTATAGAAATAGACTCCTCGCAATTTTGAGAGCCGTGGTTTCTATAGTCGGGTCCGCTAAGGCGACCGGAAAAAAAAATGGATTGGAGAACTTGTTTCATACCGTCTCCCCAAAATAGAATACAGTGGCGGCGTCTCAAAATCGCACTAACAGCTGATTGCGGTTTACACCAGTAAGAATAAACACAAAGATCACACACTGTTGTGTTTGAGGTCAAAATGTATTGATCACGGTGCACAATATCACGCTGATAATCTGTGATATTCACCGGGAAAGGCTTTTTGATATCAAGTCGGAATTGTACAGCATCGTATAGAAAAAAAAAATTACAGAATCGGATTAAAAAGTACTGCCGTGTCTTTAATACAAGCCAACCACTGCAGGTTTGTTCGCATATCCATGCCAGTAACAAATATAAAAATATGAATTTTGATGATTTTTTCGATGTTTCGGATTAGCAAATCGCTGCTAATACCTTAACTATTATTTATAATAATTTCTGGATGACAAAAACGTGCATGTAATAAGCAAATGGTAATTGTGGGTTTTAAAAAATCTTAGGGACAGTCTGTTGGTCACCATGTGGGATTTCTCCATGTTAACAAAACCAGAAATGTACAGGCATGCAGGAAATAAGTTTTTAATGATAATAATTACACTTGAACAATATATTTGCGTGATACCAAACCAAATAAATACATATGGAACTCGACGCTTACTTAGAAGGCGGCCATGTATAGGCCGCTATCTCAAGACGCTAATAAAACCATAATAAAACAGAAAGTGCGGTATGAGTTTTTAATGGTCAAGAAATATATCCCCAATTTCATTTACACCTTTATTGATATTTGAGCGTTTATAGGTTTTTTCATGACGGATATTGATTGACATAAAAAACCTCATTATAAATGCAAAAAAAATGGCATTTTTTTTATTAAAGGCAAACTCAGAGATCGAAAATAATTATTTTGTGTAGTAATTAAAAATAAACAATAAAACTATAGATAGTCACCTAAAATGCTTCATTCCAAAGTTGGAGATGAATCGGATTTTCGTTATCATGCAGTAAGCATTTATGTACAGTATATTGCCGTACGATACTGTATAACAAACATCCGGACCCGGAATTATAACAAAGTTGGATTTTCTATATTGAGATTAGGTTATTTCACACAGTGATAGTTATGGACAAGCATTCTACATATGCAAAAAAAAAAACGATTTGTTTGAAAATTGAGGCGCCCTCCTCCGGAAATCTTGAGTCAGCCCTTAAGAGGAATAAATTATATAGAATCCAATAGAAATTAGAACATAAAACATGACAAATCCACGGGAGCCATATTGCGTTACATATGCCCTAGACTAATTAGAGCAAAAAATTATTCAGCTGAACTAGGCGGTCGGTCTCCGGGTTTCGCGCTCCCCTGGGTATGGCGATCCCGGCTTGAATGACCCTCAGGTTTCGCCTTCATTGACCCTTGAATGGAACCATGGTGACCTTTTCCTGACCTTTAACATTTTCTCGCATAAACATTCGACCCCGCCCACCAGGGTCATCTGGATAACCAAAGTTTACCTCATTTGACCTCCTTGACTTGAATGACCCCTGATGACCTTGTCGTTACTTTAAGATTTTGGCATCAACCAATAACCAACCCTCAAAGTTTCATGGTCCATACACCAACGTTTAACCCATATGACCTCTTTGACCTGAATGACCCCTGTTGACCTTGCCGTGACCTTGAAAATTTTCTGCATCAACCATTCGACCCCGCACCAAGTTTCATCTGGATACCACCCACAAGTGTACCCCCATTTTTTACCTCTATTGACCTTGGAATGACCCCTGATGACTTGTCGTGACCTTTAAGATTTGTTTGGCATCAACAATGCAACCCAAACCTCCAAGTTATGTCCATACACCAAAGTTTTTGACCTGCTTGAAAACCCCTGAATGACCCTGATGGACGTTGTTGTGGCCTTACAAAAATTTTCGGCGTCAACATTCGACCCGCCACCAAGTTTCGGTCTGGATACACCAAAGTTGAACCCATTTGACCTAATTGACTTGAAATGACCCTTGATGGACCTTGCTGGGAACTTATAGATTTTTTTGCATCAAAACACTCCAAAACCCCACCTCTAAAATTTCAGGTCCATGCACCATGATTACCCCAGTTACCTCGTTGACCTTGAATGACCCTGTTCCACAACCAATACAAACTCGGTCTTAAGACGGTCAAGTGGCATCCCCCCACCAAGTTTCACCCGGAAATGCTACCCTCGGGTCTCCGAGAAAACCAAACGTTTAACCCCTAATGACCTTGCTTGACGTTTAAAGGCAAATATGTCAGATTTTGTCAAGCTCAGTTTGACTAACATTCATAAAATATTGTAATACATCAAGAATTCCCGAAAAAAATACAATTGGTGTAAGAATTAGACAAAAAGAGGCATTTAAATTTTTGCTTTTTGGACTACGAAGAAACGGGCGGATTTTCGCCATGCTTCATTGCTCAACAGCGCCAAATTTGCTATCCTCTGACGTCAAAGTGAGGACCAAAAAAAATCGTGTTGACTCGAATTGTTATTTTTGGTTCATTGCTGCCACTGTAATATTGATGGATTAATGAAAGTAATAAAAAAATTTGAAAAAAAAGTTACAGAATGGAATATTTGGTTTATTCGTGGTGTTTTAATGATTATTGATATAAAAAACACATCGATCGCAGTCACAGGGGGGGGGTAGGACACGACCTGCTCGATTTGGGCTTTGGGGATTTCCCAAACGGTAATTTGTGGAACTGCTACGTGATTTACTATGGTAGCCGTGTCTCAGTGGCATTACAAAATCTCCTCTTAAACCCTAGTCTTCAATACATCTTAGTAATATCAGGATCAAATAAAGGATAAAATTATTGAATTCCAAATCCGTCGGGGTTAGGTGGAAAAACCCCGCTGCCCAAAATAGTGTTAAGTCCAAAACGAGCATTTAGAGTTAAGTATTCGTGACCAGGACTAGACTTTAGGCAAGTCGAGTGTAACCGTCCGATACGCGTAATAGAGCCCTCCTACCGTTAGTCTTTGAAAGGACTAGCAATCGAGTCGCGCCGGATGTGATGCCGATTTGAATAACAGGTGTTGCTGTTAGGATGCATGTCCCCCCCCATCGGCAGTTCAACGAATAGGAAAGTGCAACACTGCGATACGATGGTTCATCACCTTGACGTCACCATTTGCCTGCCATGGGGATTTGTCGGGATCGTTTTCGAGTAAAGCTATTGGGCGAAAATTAAAAGGGCAAAAATACAACAAATGTGGACAATTCAACTTATTTGATTTAGATGTATTTACGTTACTTAAGCTTTCCATCCATACCAAGTTTCAGAATCATGACCTTCAACAAAAAATTTTAAAATAACATGTTCTTTAAGGATGTACGTTTAATGGCGGCCATCAACAATCATTGGGACCCAACCTCCAGGTTTCAGGTCCAACACCAACGTTTACCCATTTGACCATCTTTTGACTTTGAATGACCCCAGATGACCTTTGATCACTAACCAATACAAACTTGGTCTTGGAAGGTCAAGGGGCACACCCAAGTTTGAGGAACGTGCGGACCCTCGTTTCTCGATATCAGACAGACAGGACACCCCAGGTTTTATAGTAGATTCAACCCATAGTGTCACCTCCAGTACTTTCAGAAGGTATTGGCCCTGAATGAGGGGATGTGCAGTGTGGAAATGTTTAAAATTTCACGCAAATCTATGAAGATATAAAGTCCGATAGCAGAAAAACATCACTTCTGGGCTTTATAAAATCATTCAAGTCAACGGAAACGCATTTATAGTTACACTAAATCTCAAACATTCTGCACTAGCTTGACTCGCATTTGCTTCAACGGTATTTAATGTAAAAGGTGAGTTGAACGTTACCTGACTTTTGAGAGCCTGTGTTTAGATGTAAAGGAACACAAGATCTTTGCACTCTCCATGTAAACCTGAAGGCCATATTATATTAGTTCATTCATGAAACAGGTGAACGGTGCCACATATTCTGCCTCCTCGCCCAACTAATCGACGCTGTCCAAACCTTTTCCTTCGGTGACACGATGGGTTGAATCTACTATAATATATATATTTATATATATAAATTAAACATTAAACATGAGTAAAGAATTAACTGAAGCTGGATTCGAACCGGCGACCTCTTGATTGCGAGACCAGTGCTCTACCAACTGAGCTATTCAGCCCTTACGTTGGGGTTGATCCCTAGTAGCCAACATCTTTACTCTAATCAGCAAACAGTGTTAATTATTTACTGCCGGATCAATATTGATGAAATCCCATGAAATTTAGTATTTTTAACTCAAGAACAGAAGATGGGAAAACGGCGTTTGTACATTTACTGGATCATATTTGATTCAAGCTGATAGAAGAACAATTATAAATTAAACATTACACATGAGTAAAGAATTAGCTGAAGCGGGATTCGAACCGGCGACCTCTGGATTGCGAGACCAGTGCTCTACCAACTGAGCTACTCAGCCCTTACTTTGGGGTTGATCCCAGAGTTAGCCAAGATCTTTACTCTAATCAGCAACAGGTATATAATATATATATTATATTATATATATATATATATATATATATATATATATATATATATATATATATATATATATATATATAATATAGATATATAAATATAGATATTTAGAACTATATATATGAATTAGAATTAGTTTATACACGAGGCACAGTATCTTAAATAAGAAAATCAAATTCAGTAAGGTATTTCTTGCGTTTCTCTTGAGTGACAATTTTAAAACAAATTCCTGAGTCCCCTTCCGTGCGGATAAAAAAATATTCACTCAGACAATGACACTTATTTCTCACTATTTTAGTTTATTTCATTGTTACCTCCAATTAAGAATAGTGCACTTGCGTATGTTTTATTCGCAACAAATCTTTACCCCCCCCCCTCCCGATTAAGATTATCATGATTTTTAAGACCGTTGCCCGTATTTAGTATAAATAGAATCGCTCTAGTGTTGGGGAGAAAATAGTGATGCCGGCAGAGAAAAACACTGTCAAATGTTATTTCTATCCGGGTTTCTATACCTCTGATTATTCTTGACCTCTTAATTATGATGATTAACAATATAGATCTTACATGTTCATAATAATATTAATAGAACGACTTATTTTCTACTCATTGGCTTATTATATTCGCCGAAACGAAATAAAACGAAACGAAACTGATTTATATCACGGATGGCGTGTGAGTCCATTTCAAAATGGGTTGATTTATCGCAATATCACGGATGGTTCTATCTTAAGGTAGGGTAGGCTTACAGGGGACCTGTGGGTCCATTTCAAATTGAATTCTAGTTCAAAACAACTGCTTGCATCAAATGGGATTGATTTATGCAAAAATCACGGATGGTTCTTCTATCTTTAGGCAGAAATGACATCGTTGCGTCGAATATCAATTAGGGGGGTCCAAAGGCCCTATTGCCAGACTCGAGTCAAAATAGTACAAATGTTAGTCCTGACCTTGAAATGCAAAATGGTAGCTATTTTAGGTTTCAAGGTCAAGACTATCATCTGTGGTATTAAAAGTTGCAAAATTGATTTTGTCATGCAAGAAAACATACAATTAGACACTTGCATCTGTAAAATCGGATTATATTAACCATATAACCTTGAATAAAAGTGCGTTGACCTTTAGACATTTTCGGCCATAGCATCACGTTTGAAGTCGGATGTATTACAAACTTTACATTTTTAAATTCCTTATGATAAGGCGGGTAATTGGACATACATATTAATTCAATTGTGGTAGTTCTCAATTGTTTACCCCTGTGTTAACGTTTTTGGCTCCTTCCCCAAAATGCCGGAACAATCAAGCGGAAAGCCCAAGTCAAAAATGTTCAACATCTATCAGGGAACACCAAAATACCTTCAAATATTTTTTATTGCCAGAGATTGGTCACGGAAACAAAACAGGCTGATTCTCTACTAAAAGAAAAGCTCCAATCATCTACACCACGGCAAATAGTAGTTTAAATACAAAAGCAATATAAATTTCAAGCAATGCAATGGATAGCTAGGTTCCAGTCTCACAATCCCTATGGGGGTTTAGTTGTCCAGACACTAATCAAGTAAAGCTCCAATTGTCCAGATCCGGCCATGCCAATTCCGATCATCCAGATTCCTGTAACCAGGATTCTAGGCACCCAGATCTATAACATTATCCAGATCTAGACAAAAGAGACACCAGTCATCCAGATCCCAGCGTGCATGGTTTCAATCATTCAAATCAATAAAAAGAGATCTAGTTGTCATAATTCCAGATTCGAGATGACCATTTCCATACAAGCCAATGAGACCCTGCACGGGAGGTTCTTGTTGTCCAAATTCATTCCAGCAAGGTTCTAGTTGCCCAGATTCAGCAAGTAAGTTCCATTCATCCAGATCCCTGCATGAAAGGGTCTAGTCATCCAGATTCCAAAAAAGACCCCAGTCGTTTAGACCCAGAAGAAATCAGTTTGACAGATCGATGTAAACATGATTCCAGTTATTCAAACAAGACAGGTCTAGTCACGCAGATTAATTTAATGTTGACTGGCTACTCCTGAATCCACATAAGGATCTAATTTCGTTAATCCTAAAAAGATCTAAACATTAAAGAGAGACTGGCACATTTGAAAAATAGTACGCCCTCTAGATTTTTCAAAATTGATATTTTTGCATGGTTTTAAAGCTTTTATATACATTATCCCTCACCTAAAATTATTAAGCCCAAATCAGCGCCGGCGACATTAATTCAGCAGACGACGCGGAAATGGTTTATGATTCACTAGCCATCTTCAAGAAAAGGTTATTTCCAGAATTTCAGTTGATTCTGATGTTGCGTTTGATATTATGAGCGAATTAGTTGTATCGCGCTACCCATAGACCACTCTGTTGTAATTTCTGTCCGTTGACCGACAGAAAACACAAAATTGTAAACTTCTTCTAGAGCAGATCGAATTTGCACATAATAAGCACACACACTGGGTACTTTGAATCTTCTGCCAGCCCTGGTAGTAACTGGCTGACTTTCTGATATTGGTGTGGTTCTGTGTCTCTGGCTTGAACTTGTGGTTTTCTTGTTGTCCTCAACTTTGCTGGTATCAGAAACATATTTTCAGTATCTGGTGGTTCATGGTATTTTCTGGTGTATTGTTCATTGGTCTTTTGTCTCCTATTTCTGCGTAGTTTAAGTCCGGCTTTTTTTTTTTTTTTTTTTTTTAGGAAAGCGAAGGACACCTTTCGAACCTAACACCTATAGATGATATCTATCGCTCTTCTACCGACCCTGCTTGATAGCTCAGTCGGTTAGAGCGTCGTGCATGTAATACGAAGGTCGCCGGTTCGAGTCCGGCCAAGCGCACATGGGGTTTTTCAACACTCTCGTGCGCTGGCCATCTCCAGGGAAAGATTAATAAATATATACTTCTAGAGCAGATCGAATTTGCACATAATAAGCACACACACTGGGTACTTTGAATCTTCTGCCAGCCCTGGTAGTAACTGGCTGACTTTCTGATATTGGTGTGGTTCTGTGTCTCTGGCTTGAACTTGTGGTTTTCTTGTTGTCCTCAACTTTGCTGGTATCAGAAACATATTTTCAGTATCTGGTGGTTCATGGTATTTTCTGGTGTATTGTTCATTGGTCTTTTGTCTCCTATTTCTGCGTAGTTTAAGTCCGGCTTTAGTGATCACCTCGTAGGATCGTGAGGCAACTTTACTGCAGACTACAACTTTCTGCCATTCTTTTTGATACTTCTGGAAGGTATGAATTCTGAGAATATCTTCTTTCTTTAACTGTTTTAAGTCCTTTGCTCCTCTGTTGTAGAACTTACTCTTCTTCTGCTGCTTGCTTTTGTGATCTTTGCTCATTGATCTTTGGTTTGAGCAATTTGTCATTTGTGGGCAGGCGTTTCCTTGTACGCCACATCAAGAGTCTCTGTGAAGAACTTGTGTCCATGTCTTAGGTTGGTGTGTTACGGTAGTCTAAAATCGCAAGATATGGGTCCGAAGTTGCAGCTTTGGCAATGCGCAGCTAATTTTTCAGGCATTTCACTGCCGCTTCGGCCTTCCCATTGTATAAAGGTATTGACCGTTGTTTTTACTCTAGCCCTTGCATCGTATCATTATCACATGGGCGACAACTTATAGACCTTGTGAATGTTGATGTGGAGAGACAAGGTTATCGACGGGGGTCACCCGACTTTAATTTAATGTTACTATTGTTTTCCAATGAATTATTGAGCTTTTCAAATTGATATATTTGTGAATGTTGTCAATCATCCAGGTATATGTAGATAAAACATCACTGTTCAGGAGGATGAAACAATAACATCTTACGATGTATCTGCCCTTTTTACCTGTGTTCCACCAGCCGGGGCCAGTAGAGGCCGTCAGAGAATTTTTAAAGGTCCCAGGAAATGAGATGATAAACCTACTCCAAATCTTTATGGGACATTCCATTCCAATAAACAGGGCCAGAAAAAAGAAACAATATACGAGTGTAAATCATTAGTGAAATATTGATTTTCAGTCAGTGGATCAGATTTGCTCCCTTTTGGAACTCTGTCTCAATTCCACCTACTTTGTATACGACGGAAAATACTACAAAGAGAAACATGGATGTGCGATGGGTTCACAAGTTTCACCGATCGTTGCAAATTTATACATAGAACGTTTTGAGCGCTTAGCCTTGGAATCTTACAGTGGTATCCCTCCAAGTCATTGGTTCCGATATGTGGATGATACGCTAGTTAAAATCAAGAATCATTCTTCAACCATATCATCAACAATGTAGACGTAAACATCAAGTTTACTTGAGGGTACACAAGACAACAGACTACCTTTCCTGGAGTGTTTGGTCCAGATTGAGGAGAGTGGCTCACTTTCAACCACAGTGTACATGAAAAGCACCCATACGGATCAATATTTAATGTTTGATTCCCATCACCAACTCATCCACAAACTAGGTATAGAATCTTGTTTCACCGCGCAGACAATTCCATCGTCTGAAATAGCGAAAAAAGAAGAACAGGAACACCTCAAAACAGCACTAGGGGTATGTGGTTACAACAACTGGATTTTTGAGAAAGCACTTAGGCCCCGAGAGAAACAAAAGCCAAAACATCGGACTCGACCCCAAGTACGAACAAAAATCGCAAGGGAGTAACCATCCCATATGTGGCTAGAGTTTCGGATAAACTGAAAGGGGTTTTCGGCAAACATTACACACCAGTTCACCTCAAACCTTGCAATACACTGAGACAGAAACTTGTGCACCCCAAGGATAAACCCCCTCAGCATAAGCAATATATTTTATGCCATCCAATGCCAAGAGCCGGACTGAGCGGACTCTTACCGTGCCGGATGACTTGAAATATGCTAAAATTATCCCTCTCTACTAAAAGAACAGTAGATTGGAAGTCGGCAACTATAGGCCAAGATTCTTGAAAAATGTGTCTTCTTACAACTTCAAAAATACCTCGGTGAAAAAGAGCTTTCATATCAATATCAATCAGGTTTCCGTCCAGGTTTCTCTACAGAAACATGTCTTATTCATTTGGCAAATATGATTAGGTCTGAAATTTCAAAGGGCAATTACGTGGGCATGTTGTTATACTTGACGTACAGAAGGCGATTGATAGCGTCAATCATGACATCTTGTGTTCTGAACTAGAGTGCACGGGAATCAACCCTGGATGGTTTAGATATTTATCAAATAGGCGACAACTTGTTTCTGTATAGATGGTATTTCATCTGATTTTCGGAAAATTACATGTGGTATTCCACAAGGTAGTTTACATGATCCATTACTGTACTTATGTTAGAGTAACGACATGGTCTTTACTGTATGCAACTTCTGTTCTGTAAGTTGTTGCTCTATGCTGATGATAGTGTTATCCTCGTTGCCAACAAAGATCACAGGGTTGTTTGGCATGTGACGTGGAAATCTTTAATAATGGCTCGGGATAATCACTATCCCTACATGTAGGTAAAAAACCGCGTGTATATGATTCGGGTATCAATACTAGGTTAAAAAGAGCAACTGATTTTAACATCAATTATAGTGGCCAAGTTATAAACTCTCAAAATTGTATCAACTACCTAGGCGTCTCAATTGATCAAATATTCTCAGGAGACATCATGGTCGATAGTCTGGTCAGGAAAGCCATTGATCGTCTTAAGTTCCTTTACAGACATTCTAGCTATTTGAACCAAACCCTGCGCAAGAACCTGTGCTCTGCACTAATACAATGCCACCTTGATTATTGTTGTGCTGCTTGGTTCTCTGGTATCAGTGCTAAGGCAAGACAAAAATTACAGGTTACACAAAACAAACCTGTTCGTTTCATTCTTGATCTGTCTCCTAGGACACACATTGATCAATTGACTCGCAGCTCCATTAATTTCTTGAGTCCAATGGACCGTGTCAAGTAGTTAAGACTGAACAATGTTTTAATATCTTTAATGGTATGGGCGCCATACCTCACCCACAATTTCAATAAGGCTTCAATTACTCACTCTCACTCTACCCTCTCCAGCAGTTTCAATTTCATTGTCCCGAGAGTTACCGGTGTAAAGAAATTGAGTGTCCCCCATGAGAGAGTGTCCTAGCTACCACAGCAACATATACGGAATAAACCGTGACCTTTTGTAACAGATCATTCGGTACACTGCTGTGTGTTGAAACAATGATGCATACAGCACTCAATGGAGAACACAATAGATAGATGGGTGGTAGGACACTCAGTCACACGGGCACTGTAGTTTATGACACCGGCATTGCTCCCAAATCATTGTACTACAACGCCATTTTAGACTGGAATGCTTTACCACCTCAAATTCAGTCCATGACCAATAAATTGGAATTCAAGAAGGCTGTCAAAATGCATCTGTCAGAAAACCGCTCTCAGACATGAATCTGATGACATTTTACCGTGTAGGCTTTTTTCTGTGTGGTTTTCAGTTTATTTGTTCATTCGTCCACAGCCAATCTTTAGTTGTTTGGTGACCTCATTGGAAATAAGCCTGCACATGTATGTTGTCGGGCTTTATGGGCCATCCCGGCCTTGCAACTTTGATTGTTCGTGATAAGTGTTTTGGTTTTACCTATTTTTTATATAATTATTTAAAATGATGGTTTTTTCTGTTGCTATCTCTGATTTTGTAAGACCAAATAAAACAAAACTAAACTAAGTCTACAAGGAGGGACCAGAAAGCATTCCATATTCGGGTTGGTGATGACATCATTTGTGTAACCATTGATTTATCAGAGAGTAACAGAAAATTCCAGATGACTGTTGTGAATCTATCATGACAATGGCTGATAATCAATAGTTTCACAAATGATGTCACTTGTAATTGGATTTTGGGCCGTGTTTAGTGCAATGGAAACAGGCCCGTACGGGGGGTCACCCCCCCCGAAAATGATATAGGTGCAATACTGGCGCTTCCAAACCCAGGGACTCAAAAATTGCCCAAATAGGGTTTTTCGGCTTTGCCAAAATATTCCCAAAAAATGTTTGTTTGTTTTTTAGAAAATTTGGCAAAAATTTTAACCAAATTTTCCCCAAAGTAGGGCCCTTGGGTGACAGTGGAAAAAAATTCCAAAAATATGGGATCTTTGGGTGATATTTTCAAAATATATGGGGTCCTTGGGCGACAGTGATGCTGAAAATGGTGTCTTAACAGCCTGTATACTCCAAGATGGGAGTGCCCCCGGGAAAAAAGTAGGCGAAATTATCTGAAATTTGCTGTCAACAACCCGACAATTGCGTGTCTAAATGCAAGTACCGCGACGATTTTCCCAGACAGTAAGGTCTATCGATAAAAACACCAAATAAATACTGTTTTATTGTAGTCATGTCCTTGACTTTAACTGAGTAATCAGATCACTGAACAGAAAAAGCCATAACGGAAATATCACAACTCAGACAAATACGAAAAAAATACGAAAATTATGTTCGTCAGGCAGCAGTTGTCATTCTACTGCGCTAATTTTGCCAACTTTGATTTTACACTGTTAGTATGGTGCCCTATTCGGTTTTTTTATTTGTCGGCTATTTTGCTACATTTTGATTTTTTGTCTTTTTTTTGGGTAAGTATTGACACCTAGGAATTCAAATTTTGGTTGTTCCCATTTTTTTCGACCAGCCGTTTGGCAGCCATCTTGGATTTCAAAATGGCCCGCCATATTGTCCATATATTCCCCCCCATACTCCATTTGTGGGTGACATAGAAACGTAAAATTGTTCTCTATACCCATGTTTGTGATACTAAGGTGCAACTAAACGTTGCAACTAATTTCGTTTGGCTGCCATCTTGAATTCAAATGGCTGCCATGTTGAATATACTTAGGCCTGTATTTTGACTTTTGAATAACAAACAGCGGTAAAACGGTGACAATACCCGTGTTTGTAATAATAAGGTTTTTAAAGAAACCGTTATTTAACTTGCAACTAATTTCGTTTGGTGGCCATCTTGAATTCAAAATGGCCGACATGTTGAATGTAAACTTTGGCCTGTATCTTGACTTTGGAATAGTATACTGAACTAAATAACGCAGCAATACCCATGTTTGCGAACTGAGGTTGTATATAATAATTAATTTAAGTTGCAACTAACTTCATTTGGTGACCATTTTGAAATCAATGGCCGACATGTTTAACCCTTGTCTTACCAAGCCTTTTTGTTACCTCCCCTCAAGAATTTGTTATAAAGCACTCGATGCTTATGATTTTGATACCAGTGGCTAGCTATGGTCCCTCTTTCTATTGTTTAATACCAAAATAAGTACTAATATACCTAGTATATGTCATCACAATGATGTAATAAAAGTCCTTGAGTTGGCTAAATTGCTACAGTGCTACAGAAAATAAGTGAAAATCAAATTCAAAAATCGGATTTTCGTGCGGTTTTCAGCTCTAAATGATGGCAGTTGACTAGTTTACATAAACATAAGCTTTAGAGCCATACATTTGCAGAATATTTCAAAAATGTACCCCAAATTTATCTTGGGTGGCAACCACCCCCTACCTTCAATTTTGAAGGCATACCCTAACCCTGGTGAAGGTGCTACCTTCACATATGTTTTTCACTAAAATGACTGGAAATGATGGAAGCTTTTTATGAAAGCTTCTGTCATTTTAGCGCAACAGAGGAAAGTTCAATAGAGAGTTAACCCCCGTAACCGAGGTTTAATATACTTTCGGCCCCTGTATCTTGAGTGAAAATACTTAAGGGCTAAAATAATTGCGATTTTATTTTGGGGGGGGGTAATATTGACACCTAGGAATTCAAATTTTGGTTGTTCCCATTTTTTCGATCAGCTGTTTTTGCTTGCCATCTTGAATTCAAAATAGCTGGTATATTCAATACATCTCCCAATATCTTGGCTTCCACCTACATAGGAGGCTAAAAGATAGCAGTGGTACTATGGTTTAAACGATGCTACTCTCTGGGTTCTAGCTTATTTGTTATACCACCATATTGGATTTCAAACTGGTTGCCACTATTATTCAGTATATGTTTGGCCTTGTACCTTGGCATGTGAGCTACATAGAAAGCAAAAACAAAAAAGTGGCAGACACATGTTGTAATACAACGGTAATGTTTCAAAATTGCCATTATAAGTTGTCGCCCATAAAGGTTAATGGGACAGACCTGTGATTGGAAGTCTTGTGGCGAGTGTACTTATAGAACTTGGAGAGAAGCGTCATAGTGGTATATACTATATAATTACCCATCGTGTACCGGAGAGGGAGAAACGGGAACCAGAGGAGTTCTAGTACTTTTCCGCGGTAAAATGGGCATTGAATGAGAGGATGTGCAATGGATGGAAAATTAAATGTCCACGCTAAATCTATAGACCAGTTAACATCCGATGTCACTTCTTTTGTTGTCTGCGAATCCATTCCTGCGAATCGGTATTGCCCATAGTATCAAAACTCTAACAGATACAATTGCCCAGTGTGTAACAGTCAGGCCGACCTATTTCAAGATACCAGGCCCTTACATGTTTACAAACATTGCTGTTAACTGGTCTATTGAAGTCAACGAAAGCGCCTTTATTGTTACATTAACTCTCAAAATATTCTGACTAATCGTATTTGGTGAGTTGAATGTTTACTGACTTTTGAGTGCTCGTGTTTTGGATAGAAGGAACACACAAGTCTTTGCACTCTCTTTGTAAAAATGATGTCAACATGCACATGAAGTCCAGATTCTCTTAGTTCGTGCAAGAAACAGGTGAATCGGGTCACATATTTGCTTTTATCTGCTCCTCTCCCAGTAGCGCCGCTGTCCCCAATTTTTCCTCTGGTGACACGATGGGTGAATCTACTATAATAATAAATTATATTTTCTAATATTTAATTCTGATAACATACGACATATCTACCAAAGTGCTCAGGACGTCGCTGTGGAGCGCCTTTTATAGGCTGCTACAACACAACGTACAGTGCCGCTTAAATAACACAAAGAACCATACTATGTGATTTGGCATGATTGCGGCCTGCGACGATTTATCTGAAAAAGTACGTAAACATAATGTGGTTGCCCGGCCTCCTCTCTGAATAATCGACCATTTTCTATTAAATGCGGCGTTTTATCGTTGATGTGCCATATCACTGCCGTCCCTGAGAAACTGACGATCACTGCAAAAAAGTGAGGTACGTTTATTTTTCCTTCTTAGATCTAGAAGCAATTTCCAAGGCAGGGTCCTCTCCCTGATTTTAAAGGGATATATATACTTTGATAACTCAGATGTAATTTGCCTTGATTTTGCATTGAATTAAGGTTATGTTTGGACGGTTTTTCACGCAGGAATAGCACGTTTTGTTGAAGATGTTTGATTCAATGTTTCAGCCCTACACAATTACCTCGTCTAGTCGACGGTTTATTCCGCTTTTCGTGCAACATCTGATATGTGAGCACTGCCAGTTCTCTTACAACCAGTGTCCCCAATCAAGTCCCAAAAGCTCCAACTCCAATCCAGTATAATGACTCAGCTCCCCCTAAAAAATGTATCTTATCTTGAAGTTCTGAATTAAACATCATAGCTTAAACCGAACCACGTGGGTTTTCTTTTCAATAAGGATGTATGTATCATTTCCCAAATTATTAAAAGGAAAAGGTTTTGGAGGCCTGGAACCTTGACAAGAGACGTAGACTATTTGAACCCAATCCAGACGATACAAATCCATTGTGAAGTTGTGACCCGAAAAGCTGCGGATTCGTCACAGATTTCACCCTTTCTGAAGCAGTGATACATGAAGTTCTAATTGTAAGTCTTACCAAATAAAGTAACGTCTAAATAATTATACTTGTGTATCTGTATTATTTTCGTCTCTAAATACCAAGAACGTCACGATAGCGTAATATCCAGGTAAGATGTTGAGTAATGTCGCTCCACTGCCGTTACACAACGAATAAAACTTGCAAAAGAATGTGAGAGTTCATCATTCGCTACCATTTTATGCGTGCGAGTGGGTGTTCAGTAAAGTTTGCTCGACTGAAATAAGTTTATTTCTGAATAATTCCGGGTATAATGGAAATAGCTTAAAAAAGCCTTGTGTCCTTGCTTTGTAAGTATTGATTGATTTTGTACTATTGTATTGAATGGCCTGGGCCTATATTATACGTAATAAAATCCTCTCTTTGCGAGAGACACTGCAACCTTAAAAATCTCTCTTTGCGAGAGAACTGTATGGAATTTAAATGGACATTGAGATATGATAGAGCTATGAGTGTGTTGAAATATGTGTTTTATAATTCAGAAACATTTACGTACAGTCCGTCTCTAAAACCGTACAAAATACATGTGTGGATGCAGATGGATGCAGGCCTGGTATGTCCAAATTGACATATTTAAAACAAATTATTGGTGAAAAAGGTGAGGATAATGACCTCTGTATTCCTCCCTTATATGCAGAAAGCACAATCACTACTCTGATTAATTTGTCTTTCAGATAAGCATGGAGCCAGCACCAAACAGTGGCGTCCACTTCCAACCCATCTCCAGCAAGTCCCTAGCGTCATCGGCAGCATCTCACTATCAGGAAAGGTGCGCAAGTCATCAAGTGGTCATCGATTCAGAACTACCCAGAGAAGGGATCAAGATGTCGTCCTTTCCTTCTTGGTGTATATTTCTGACATTGCTTTTGATACTTGGACTTAACAACACCTCTCCTGGTGTATCATTTTTGTAGTATTTACCACTACCATATTGGATTACCGCCAGAACGGGGTTACGGTTAAAGACCGCCTAATACAACACTTCCACTCCTTTTGAAACAATTCAGCTGTTCATACCAAATGAACATCCCCACCTTCAAAAAGAAAAAACAAAATTCACAAAGTCCATTCGCTTCCGTTTGTAAACAATGGTATGCTTCATGAAAAAGGATTGGTTCGATTGCATTGATTACAAATGTGTAGGATTGCGAGAAACATGATTTTTGTTACTAGTTGTTGATAGACATTGACCCTACTTAATGAATCGACAAAGTCCTTTTGAACTTCATTATGGGTCCAAAGTGGGAAAATTGTCTTTATGATCAGTAAAAATAAACTTAGTCAGTTCACTTACATAGCGACTTGGTGAATAAGCAATAGCCTATCAATTCTCTGAATACACTGAATGTCAAGTTGAAACCAAACCAAACCTACCAGAAGCGATCAGACGCTTCCATATCGAATTCCCAAGGCTCCCAAAATACCCATTAAAATGTACCTAGATTGCAATTGCAACTCCATGGTAAGGGAATCAGCCGGTGTGGCAGGGGATATGGTCCTCCGGGTTCATAGTCCGGAGACACTAGTTCTGGTTTTATATCCCGGTGAATGCGCAAAGCTGAACTATAGTCCCCGGACTATGATTTATATGAATGTTAGTCCTACACTGGGTATAAAGTCCGAAGAGGACTATCAGGCCTTACGAATAAATATCCAAGTCCAATATGGACTAACCAGTTCTTAGGATAGTGTCCATTCCGAAAGTAGGGACTACAAGTCTCTAGGGATTAATGACCTGCAGGGTGGACTATCATATGATATGAATGACACATAAGCAATAAATTGATAGGTTTTGTTTTTCTATTTCCATGAAATCTCCCCTATGTAATTGTGACATTTAAATTTTCAAATACACTTGGTGAACTAAAAGGCTTGTACTACATACTTTTCAGTCGCGGAGATTCCTGCCATGATTTCCATTTTTCAGGAGGATGTTCGATCCATTCGTGAATAGGCATCCCCCGAACAATGAAAGAACGCAAGAAATCTCCACCACTGTTTGCTCATAATTGAAGCAACACCTGATTGGAAGTAGGCGTATTATGGTCCCCGCCTAACTCACATGACCCAAATATCCCCTTTGACCTCACAGTGTGAAAGAAGTTCCAAAGCGCGATCCACGCCTCTCCGTCCCAATTTTCTGTAAATCCAGTGATTTATAGACCTACAGTGTGAAAATTACCCCAAATTAACCTTTTACAATTCGGAGTGTGCCCTTGCTCAGTAATATCATGGTGTACACATTCATAAATGGGTAGGGTGACGAATTATGAATATGGTAGATTATTTTGTTGCCATAAGTTTCAAATTTACTCCCTGTGCATGACCTTTGACCTCAAAGCTGTTGCGGTTTACATAATGTGAGCAGCTATATCCAATAAGAGTCAAAGGTAAAATATTTAGAACTAGTATAAATAAATTATTATAATAATATTGGTCTTAGATTGACACTTAGGGGGAAATTTGAATTATGCATTAGGCTATAATAATTAATATTCTATCCTTTATTGTCCTAGTGGATTATTTTTAATTTGCATAAATTAATAGTCCATATAATCCTTGACGGAATAAAGCGCAAACAAAGGATAACGTTAAGTGGAAAGATTCACCCAAACGTATTAATTAATGGCATAAGAAGGGCGAAGTTTCCCCCAACCACCAGCAGCATTATACTACTACTACGACTACTAACTACTACTACTACTACTACTACACTACGACTACTACTACTAAACTACTACTACTACGACATCTTCTACGACATACTACTACTACATACTACTTACTGGGACTACATTCTACTACTACTACATTTAACTACTACATACTACTAACTACTTCTACGACCAACATATAACCTGGGGCTTAGCAGACATTTGTAACCCATCTCAAGTACAAATGGTTTGAGTGTTTTAAAATAATGTTGACAGCCTGACAGGAACCCCGAAAACGACGGCGATTCTTTAAGTTCTGGCAAATGTTCCTTAGGAGAGGGGCCAAGACAAAGTTTGTACAAACACGGTCAAACATGTTTAAATTGACCCAATCATGATGAAAGTGTACCTGCATTATGGTCTAAAAACCATAGGATTCAGAAAATGTAGAGTTTTGTACTATCTCAAACAACCTAAAGTTTCAGAGTTCTAATCTAAAAACAGCAAAAATCCAAGAAAAGGGTAAAATTTTTCACAGTTGTACATCAGGTGTCAAATTTTGATAAGTTGAGGGAAAACGTCTTAATAAGTGCATAACACTAGCATTTTCCTTTCCCCTAACCTGCTACAGAGGCTAATAATAAATTAAAATAAATTTTAATAATAATAATAAAAAAACAACCATGGTAGTGAATAACATTACTCAAAGCTGACGTTGCTCACCTTGAGAGCTTTCAGAGAGTAACCACGCTCCTTGTTCACTCTAATGATATACTGATGGTTATTGTTAGTGAATAAATAAACTAAATTTTAATAACATTTGCTTTAGCATATTGCATATAGGATAGTGCCTCAATATCCTCACGATGAACAAGTATGTTACTACGGCCTAAAACCTATAGTCGATGACTTCAGAGAAATGCTTAAAATTGATATACATCCTTGTCCCAGATATTCCAGAGTATATAAGAAAATCCTAATTGGCACACTCCTGTTAATTTTGTTTATGTTCGTATTACTCTTTTGTGATTTATTTGAATATTTATATATTGACATTAATTACATATATATAGCACATTCAACTTAAAAAGTAAGTGTTTTTGTTTAGGGGACAACGGATTTTCTCTCGCATCGTTTGTTTTCACAATTTTGGGAATTTTTTAAAGGAAATTTGGCAAAAATTAAGAAATCTTGCAATGTGTTGGGAAGGCGTTTAGGGTGTAATTACGTAATTGTGGAAGCAATTTGGCATACAATGTGAATATTTTAGCTTGAGAATCTGATCTATATATGGAGCCTTCCTTTCCTGGATAGGCGACATCTAGGTCTCTCTTCAAAAACATCTGATCTGCATCTGTATTTTACCTGCAATCCCATAAATGTGAAGAAAAATGTAATTTCCTACTAGCTGCTACTGCTACTCAAATAATATGAAAGATAGTACACAAAATAAATTAACAATCCATATGGAGGACCAGATAAAGATTTATAGAAAGCTATTATAAACATCACAACGTAACATTACGGACCGAATCTGCAAAATATGGTTTATTTTGTTTAAATACACTTAAATTTAGTGTGTTCATTAACTACCTTTGAGTGTGTACAAGTGTGTTACTACCACATCGTCATGGCATCAGAGAAAACACAAATCCAGAAAATATCTAAAAGAGGATACATTGGCAGTTCACCTATGTATTGTATTGTATAGTCATATCATATCATATCATTTATTATTTCCATCAAATTAAAAAACAAAATAGAAAATCAATATCAAAAATACAAACACTGATGGCGGAGATACAAAAAAAGGCAAAGCCTGAAAAGCATTCCACCACCTTAATAAAAACAAACGAGCAAAAAACACGTTAAACTACATAAAACCAATACCCATCCCACCCCCTACACACAAACACACACAAGAATAATGTCGCAAATGCAAGATTACAAAAACAAATACACAAATATAAATTTTAACATATGTTGAAGGCATATCGAATAAACCAATATCATAGAATCAAACGTGCATTTGCAAAATATATTTATTATAAACAAAATAATTGCTGGAATATTTGTAGTTGTCTTTTTTAATAAAGATTGAAATGGGATCTTTGATGCTTTTGGACTCTTGTGGCCGTTCTTACTCATATGGTAACGAGTTCCATAATTTTGGTCCATTTGTCAGAAGCAGATTTGGTTTTTAATGAAGTTTCAAGACGAAATTATTTTGTGTCTTGTGTTATAGTGTGAACCTTTTCTATCTAAATTTACAAATGATGATCAAATGGATTTTG